>PVIW01011449.1:18797-37552 GCA_004026585.1 Noctilio leporinus | reverse complement strand
GTCCTTCACTGACTGGCTTATTTCACTAAGCATAATACTCTCCAGTTCCATCCATGTTATTGCAAAGGGTACAAGTTCCTTCTTTCTTTCTGCTATATAGAATTCCATTGTGTAAATGTACCAAAGTTTTTTGATCCAATCATCCACTGATGGGCACTTAGGCTGTTTCCAGCACTTGGCTATTGTAAATAGTGCCGCTATGAACATAGGTGTGCACAGAAATATGTTTGCTGATACTTCTCTAAGGGCAGGGGAAATAAAGGAAGAAATAAACAAATGGGACTATTATCAGACAGAAAAGTTTCTGTTCAGCTAAAGAAAACACCACCAAAATTAAAAGGGAACCAACTGTAGGGGAAAACATATTTGCCAATGATACCACAGACGAGGGTTTGATATCCAAAATATGTAAATACTGAATGTGACTCAAAGGTAGAGAGACAGACGGCCTAATTAAAAAATGGGCAAAGGACCTGAACTGACATCTCTCTGAGGAAGACACACAAAGGGCCCAAAGACATATGAAAGAATGCTCAACATCACTAGCCATCAGAGAGATGCAAATTAAAACCACAATAAGATACCGCCTCACGTCTGTCAGAATGACAGTCATCAAAATCAACCAACAGGTGTTGGCAAGGATGTGGGGAAAAGGGAACCCTGATGTACTTTTGGTGGGAATGCAGACTGGTGTAGCCACTATGGAAAACAGAATGGAGTTTTCTTAAAAAACTAAAAATGGGACTACCTTTTGATCCCGTAATTTCACTATTAGGACTATACCCAAAGAATCCTGAAACACCAATTCAGAAGAACCTATATACCCCTATGTTCATAGCAGTGCTATTTACAATAGCCGAGTGCTGGAAACAGCCTAAGTGCCCATCAGTGGGTGATTGGATCAAAAAACTTTGGTACATTTACACAATGGAATACTACACAGCAGAAAGAAAGAAGGAACTCCTACCCTTTGCAACAACATGTATGGAACTGGAAAGTTTTATGCTTAGTGAAATAAGCCAGTCAGTGAAAGACGAATACCATATGGATCTCATCCATTACAGAGCAGTAATAAAGCAAACAAGCAAAATAGAACCAGATAGATGAATACAATGAATAGACCTTCAGTAGGCAGAGGGGAGGGAAAGGAGGGAGGGGAAAGAGGTGGGCCAAGAAGGGGAGCAGTTTAGTCGAGGGACTAGCATGGAAGAACCATGGACATGAACAATAAGTGGGATTGACTTTGTAGGGGAGTGTGTGGGTGGGAAAGTGGACAGACAGGAGGGAAAATGGAATGGATGTAATAGAACAACAGTAAAATTATAAATTAATTTTAAAAATTCATCAATTTTGATAACTTTTTAAATGCACGTGGATATGACATAATACGTGTATCAAAATTGTTTTGAATGAAGTTAAAGACAACTAAGTGCTACTAGAGCTATCTTACAGAAAAAAAATAAATGAACCTTTTGCCAACCAAATACATAGTTACAGCATAATGATCAAAAATTTTTAACATAAAATCTTATCTTAAAAATTACATTATTTGGTTATGTAAACCAAATTAACTTAATATTTTTGAAAGGAAACTTGGTATGTGTGTATGTGTTCATATAATACAACATACAGATATACACACTTGTTATACACTTAATGTATTTATATATAATTCATTTGATTTGTGTGAATATGTAGACAAATTTCAATATGTATATATATTTTTAAATGAATAAAAGCTTTCATATGTATAAAATCCTGTATTACCATTTAAAACTTCTGAAATCTGTGCTGACCCTCAGCAGAATGTGTTATGCTGGTTGCTTTTACTAGCTCCTTTCTGCTTTTGAAAAATATTCTGTTTTAAAAATCCAATGATATATTTATTGATTTTAGAGAAAAGGAAGAGGGACAGGGAAAAGGGAGAAGGGAGGGAGGGAGAGACGGAGCGGGTAGAGGGGTTATTGATTGGTTGCCACCTCTCTGTGCACCTACCGGGGGTAAAATCTGCAACCTAGATATGTGTCCTGCCTGGGAATTGAACCTACTACCCTTTGGTGTGCAGGACAATGCTTCAGCCATCAAAGCTACCTGGCTAGGACTATTTTTCTTTTTTTAAAGGCACCCACATTAAATTAATTTATGGCGAACAAAAATTTGTGTTTGCACATGTGCTTGTGTATCAAGTCATCCTTTATTATAAAGTAATAGTGAAATATCTCCAAGTAATAACATGATAAATTCTGTGAGGCCTTCTTTTCTTCAGATAAACAGGTTTGGCTTTTTAGCTTATAGGTACTTTTGTTTTTGTTTTATTAACATCACGGTTGTTTGAATATTATATAACTCCCTGGCAGTCTTCCTTATTTTGGCAGTTTGTAAAAACTATATATTTCCTTCAGTTTTTCACATTTTATAAATGACATATTTGGTTATCCCTGGGAAGAATCCAATTTAAAATAATACTATTCAATCTTTAGTAAGTGACCAGACCTTTTGAACCATCTGGAATTTTACCTTCTTTGCATAGGGCATCTGAGTTTCAGCTGTTAGCGTTTCTCCTTTGCTCGGGGGAGGGTCAATTGCTTCTCAGTCTTTGATGCTTGCTTTGTCAGCCCTTTTCATATTTTCAAAATGCCCATGTAAAAGGGCCATTCATCCATTCATGCTGATAAATCTTTTGAACTTGAGGTTTTAACCAAACTAATCAAATTTAATTATAGTTCAAATCCCATTACAACAAATTCCAGTAGACTTCCAGGCTAAGTTATTATTATTATTACTTTTGTTATACTAGAATTCAGCCATTACCAATATTACTTGAAGTGAGTGGGCCATTGACTGCAGTTTGGGAGATCTTTTGTAATGTCCAGATTTTTTTCTACGTTGGCATTGGTAAATATGATATGAGCTTTATTCTTTTCTAAAGGAAATACTGAATTAGTTTCAAGTCTAATTTCCCTTTATTTGCATACGTCTATATTTCAGGTGATGTTTTCCTATTGTCTTTAACAGTTTGAACAATTAAATTCAACAAACTTTTAAATTTTTTTACAGTTTAATATCTTTATTACTGTTTTTCTTCTCTTTAAAAATATTTTTCCTTTTTTTTAGAAAAGTATATTTTGTTGATTATGCTGTTACAGTTGTCCCAATTTTCTTCCCCTCTGTCCAGGACCCTGCTTCCCTCCAGCAGTCCCACCTCTCCTAATTCATGTCCATAGGTTGTGCACATACTGCTTTCTTAAAGAATTCCTCAATTTTGTTGTTGCTGATTATTGTTTTTTGTTTTGAAGATACAAAACTGAGTGGGCATTTAAACACTCCTGGGAGCATCTACCCAACGTGGTTTATGGTTATTTGTCTGGTATTCTGAGAGGGTTATTTTTCCTTCTTACCTCATTTAAAAATATGTTTGAACAGTATTATTTACTGGAGAGAAAATAGGAAACAAATGTTTTAGACTATAGTATGTATTAAAGGAAGGTGGACTAGTATAGATACTTTTAGCACTTTCTTTAAAATGATTGCTTACAAGTGTATATTATATGTTAGCATCTTATTAAATTCACTTGTTAATCAGTATGTTTGTGTGTGCAGAATTTTTTACCAAAC
This sequence comes from Noctilio leporinus, assembly GCA_004026585.1. Classification (NCBI taxonomy): domain Eukaryota; kingdom Metazoa; phylum Chordata; class Mammalia; order Chiroptera; family Noctilionidae; genus Noctilio; species Noctilio leporinus. The sequence continues at coordinate 33,937 of PVIW01011449.1, read as the reverse complement.
AGTTTAAGTTTCTATTTTTATTTATTTTTTATTTTTATTTTTATTTTATTAAAGATTTTATTTATTATTTTCAGAGAGAGGGGAAAGGAGAGAGACAGAGAGGGAGAGAGACATCAGTGTATGGTTGTCTTTCACCTGCCTCCAGCTGTGGACCTGGCTGGAGACCTGGCTTGCAACCTGGTTATGTGCCCTGACTGGGGAATCGAACCAGTGACCTTTGGGTTCTCAGGCCAGCACCTTATCCATTGTGTCACCAGCCAGGGCTAAGTTTCTATTTTTAAAATAAGATTTTGTTTGGATTTCTAAGCAGATCTAGATGTAATGTACATTTATAATACTTGAAGTTTATTTTCATCTCTAAATAAAGTTACATTTTTATAATGTTCTAATTTTTTATCTGCAGAATAAAATGCAGAATTCCTTTCCTTGGAGGCTTTGATTCTGAAATGGAAACTAGGGTTCATGAAAAACAACAAATTACCAAGTTCCTGTTAAAGGTGAAAATTGCATTTTCTTTTTCAAATTTAACTCATAACTACCAGTTTCCCTGAATTTATTACAGTAAGGGGTTCTGTTTTAAAATGAAGTGAAATATGAAGTTAATGTACATACTAGGTGCTCTGAAGTTTAATTTTGTTTACTAAGTTGTTATGGATTTCAAATACATACGTTTAAAGCAATTTTAGTAATGATGCTGCCATGTACAGTGTCTTCGCAATTGCCAAGTATAGGACAAGTTCATACCATAAATATTTGGTGGGTTTTAGAGTTGCTACAGTTCTTGCTATAGTCACAGGACATAGCCAATTCTTGCCTGTCTTTTGACTTAAATGCAATAGAGTGTGACATGTATACAGAGTTGTCAGTATTCTTACGTAAACAGAAGTCCAAACTATCCTTAGGTAAATAAAACTTCATCTAACAAGAAGGACTGTAGCCTGATAGGCCAACATAATTTTTGAGATCAGAGGGTTAACTTTTTCATTTAGAAAAAATACTTCCAATTCCATACATGTTTAGATAACAAGTACACTGAATATTGTTTTAGCCTTTTCTTATTGAAGTTTTGCTATTGGGAACTTAGATTGATGAAATATATTTTATCTGTAGTTACAGATGGTAAGAGATATGGAATTTAAAGCCTATGGACACAAGCATAAGAATCATAATAACTGGTGGTTAGTGGGGGTGGCCTTTGAAGGTAACTGTGGCCTTCAGAATTCAGACCTCAACCAGTATTTACTAGTCCTGTGTCCTTAGACAAGTTATTTAATCTTGCTTATCTCATTTCCTTCATCTGTATGATGAGGAAATTACATACATTATATACAGAGGCAGGCAAAAGTAGATTTACAGTTATAACACAAATAATGCAATAATTAATAATACAAGAGTAAACTCTGCGTTTTACATACTCATAACCATAAAACTGCTGTTTGTCTACCCCTGTAGATAACGTGCCTAGGACACTGCCTGAAGTATAGTTCTGTAGGTGTACTTTTTACAATTTGTTGTTGTTACATTATCATCATTATTATTAGAGCCACCCTGAAACTTGCCTCATCCAAGAGACTTATTATTTAGCTCCATTCTGTGTGTCTCTAGTACTCCATCTGATATACTGAGCATACCCTGAATTTGGTCTGTTTAGAGCGTCTTCATTTGCCTTTATTGTAATTTCCAGACCATAAAGTTCAAAGAGGTGGTCCAGAATGTTGGACCATAAAGTTTTTAACACTGTAAGCCAACATGTTAAAACTGAGTGATTCCACAAACAAAAGTCCAGACGTTCATATTTTCTTGGAAAATCAGAGTATCTGGCAATGATGAGTCCACATTCCTGTGTGGCAACAGTCGGTTTGAGCTGAGTAGCAGCTGGCTCTTTAAATGTAGCTGTGATCTCCAGATCACCGGAGTCTCTGCCACTCCTGTTGCTTTGGCCACTTCCTCTGTCAGCCACTTGTATTGTTTGCTTGGGCCATGTAGTATTTATTTGCTGCCAGCAGTTTTGAGTAAGCAGTGCTCCTCAGCTGTGTGCCATGCACGCATAGGTTCCATAGTCTTTCACTGGTAGGTCATCAGATTTTGATCAGTGCGTAACACTTACATTTGTTCAAGTCCAGTATACACAGTAGTACTTTGGTTTTGTCTGTCAGAGGCAAAAACAAACTGTGCAGATGGGTCTGTGCTATCTGAGTAGGATACAATTTGCTGAAAATAAGGGGTGAAAAATTTAGCCTTTTTTGAAAGTGCAAATCGAAACAAAAAAGTGATGAAATCCCAAGCCAAGAAAATTGGGATATCGGAGAGCTTTGCTTTCTGAATGCGTAAGAGTGCAGTTGGGGTAAGTCAACATGCTAAGGAGTTGACGGATAACGAGGGACAATTGTGATCCTTTAAAGAAGGTTTTCCCAGCTTCAACACTGTTGACATTTGGGGCCTGGTAATTCTGTGCTGTGGGGGGCTGTTTTGTGCATTATGGGATGTTTAGCAGTGTCTGTGGCCTCCGTGTCTTCGAAGCAGAAACTCTTAGCCTCCTCTTCTGGTAGGGACAACCAAATGCCTTCTCAGTGGCGGAATTGTCCTTGGCTGAAAACAACTGCTTTAAAGATATGGAAGACAGTTGTAATAGTACCCTAGTTACCACTGACATTTTTTTTAAAAATTTTATTTATTATTTCCAGAGAGAGAGGAAGGCAGAGAAGGAGAGAAACATCAAGGTATGGTTGCCTTTCACTTGCCTCCAGTTACAGATCTGGCTGGAGACCTGGCTTGCAACATGGTTATGTGCAGTGGCTGAGGAATCAAGCCAGCAACCTTTGGGTTCTCAGGCTGGCGCCTTATCCACTGTGCCACCAGCTGGGGCCATCATTAACATTTTTAGTTCTCCTTTTATTCTTTGAATCTTTTCCAATACCTGCTTATAACTTGATTTTCTAAAATATGCAGTATTTAACAGACATTTTAATGCAGTTAAAGAGAGATGAGATAGTCTTTTTTCCTCTCTTGGTCAAGCCCAGCTACTAATATCTTTCAGTGGAGGCCAACTGACCGTTTTCTGAGGGGACAGCTCAGTGTGCTGGAGACCTGGGCTTTCCCTCTCCCACCCTGCTCTTTAGCTCTGAGAGCCCCGCTTGTGTGGCTGGTCTAGAAAAGCTTGCATCAGATGATGATTACCATGCCTTCAAGGTAAAATTTAGGCTGTTAGTCAGAAAATATTATAAGATTTCTGAAACCTAAATAGCATGTATATGTATACACACACACATTATGTTGGTTATTCCCTCATCTGAGGTCAGACTTAATAGTCAGGATCATTTAACCAGAGTATCCCGTATTTTTTCACCCTATTAAAATGAATGATGTCAATAAGGTGTCATGTAATGTCAGGTTCTACTTTGGGGAATGTGTAAAGGTGCTTTAGATGAGTTAGTTATTTTTATAAATGCACAATGACTTATGACAAACTTAGTGGCTTATAACCACTTATGATCATTGTCCCACAGCTCTCTAGACCTGCACTCTGGCTGGTGTGGCTGGCTTTCTACTTGGAGGTTCACCAGGCAGCAGTCAAGGTGTGAGCTAGGGGTATGATCTCATCTTGGATTCTGGTCATCTGCCAAGGCCATTGGAATATTTCTTTCTTATGGCTGTATTGATATATTAGTATCGAGAAGGTGATTTATGACATACACCATGATTTTTAGACCTGTTAACTCACTAACATTTTACTGCATAATATTAAGAAACTTGAAAGATTTTGTCACTGAAAGGTACATCTTGTGGTTTTTATAACATAGTGGTATTAGTTGTTAGAATCCTGGGATTTGGATTAAGTAATTATTTTCTAGGAGCTAAATTTTTATACTTGCATCTGTCAAAAGCCATTTCCAAATGATCTTCATCCCCTCTCCCCTAAAATAGTAATTCACAAACTCATTAAGTGTCTTGGGCTATCATGCCTATTTTTATTTTTTCATTTTATTTTATTTTTTAAAGATTTTACCCATTATTTCTCAGAGAGAAGGGCAGGGAGGGAGGAAGAAAGGGAGAGAAACATCAATGTATGGTTGCCTTTCACCTGCCCCCAGGTATGGACCTAGCTTGCAATCTGCTTATATGCCCTGACTGGGGAATCGAACCAGCAACCTTTGAGTTCACAGGTCGGCTGTATGTTTGAGATTTTGATGCAGGATCTTAGCATGAAATGCGTTGTGAGTTTGCAGGCTGGTGCCTTATCCACTGAGTCACCAGCCAGGGCCCTTGCCTATCTTTAGTGTTCTCACAGATGTAAGAAGTTCAGAGCAGCAGTGTCTGAACTTCAGGTTGGAGTTCTTTTCCATTATTAAGCTATTACTGTAATTTAACCACATAGGACAGCTTGTTTTTTACCCCGAAGTGGATCTGTATGGTTTTATTCCAAGGCAGTTCTGTAATAGTCACATGATGGGATAATTTAATTTGTTGTATAAAAAATAAACTGGTTAGGATTTTAAGATTATATTAAAAGACACCAAGTGTGTGTGTATTTTTTAAGATTTTATTTATTATTTTCAGATAGAGGGGAAGGGAGAGAGACATCCATGTATGGTTGCCGTTCACCTGCCTTCAGCTGTGGACCTGGCTTGCAACCTGGTTATGTGCCCTGGTTGGGGAATTGAACCAGCTACCTTTGGGTTCACAAACCGAAGCCCTATCCACTGTGCCACCAGCCAGGGCCCAAGTGTATATATTAAGGACAGAAAGATTCATAAATTTGAGTGACCCATAACCTCTCCGTGTGATGTATACTACGGACTTTCACTTAACACTGATAGGTTTTGTGTGCACCAGTGCACCAGAAGCTGTGAACACAAAGAGTGAAGGCAGAGTCACAGCCTTCAGTTCTGGGGTAGGAAGTCAAGAGTCAGATTAGAGCTTGAAGAGTCAAAGTTTGTGAAGTAGAAAAGTGTTATCAGATTAGGAGCTTGTTAACTTCCTTTGTAGCAAGGATCTCATTTTATAACTTGAGTCTACTATATATTTTTATGGACAGTGATAGCAATCTGATTTATGCTGTGTCCCACCATTCTGTCAGAATACTTTATGTGCTTTCACTAGGCAGTTTATTTATTCATATGATTTGGAGAAATTAAGTTAGATAACTTTTCTTTGACACAAGACTACTTATCTAGCATTTTTGTACCTTCCTGGTCTCTGATGAGTGAACATGTTCTTGTCACTGTTTCTGTCTTTCACAGCTGATTTGACTAAATTGGGTTGAAACTGTTGCCTAATCTCTGTAAGTGGGTTTTCTTTGTGAGTATATAAATACCATAGACAAATGGGACCAATATGACATATCTTTATAATAAACTGAAATCAATGAACTGATATCAGCAATTTAATCTCTAGTGGGCTTTTAGGACAAATAATTGCAATTAAACCATTTGAAGTTTTGTGTAGTGGTAAAATATATGTAATATAAAATTTGCCATTTTAACCATTTTTAAGGCCATAAATTACATTTATAGTGTTGTGCAACCATTACCACTATCTATTTCAAAAACATTTTCATCACCTCATATATAAGCTCTGTAACCATTAAGCAATTTCCCCCTCACTCCAAGCCCTCATAACCTCTACCCTGTTTCCTTCTGTCTGTGAATTTACTTGTTCTAGATCTTTCATATAAGAGAATTATAAAATAGTTGTTCTGTGTTTTGCTATTTCACTTAGTACAATGTTTTTCTTCAAGATTTATCCATATTGCAGCTTGTATCAGGACTTCATTTATTTTTATGGTTGAAAATATTCCATTGTGTATACCAGGTTTTGTTTATTCATTCATCTATTGATGAACATTTGGGTGGTTTTCACCTTTTGGCTATTAGGAATAATGCTGCAGTGTCTTAGTTTATTCAGGCTGTATAACAAAATACCACAGACTAAGTAGAATAGAAACAGCATAGATTTATTGCTCATAGTTCTGGAAGCTGGAACTCCAAGTTCAAGGTACCTGTTTGGTCAGATGAGGGCCTTTTGGGTTGCAGACTTCTCACTGAATCATCACTTGGCTGAAGTAGATAGGGGTCTCTTTTATAAAGAGCACTGATCCCCTTCATAAGGGCTCCATTCTCATTATCTAAGCCCCTTCCAAAAGCCCCATATTCTAACATATCACGGTGGGCATTAGGATCTCCACATGTGAATTCTGAGGGAACGTAAACATTCTGACCGTAGCATGCAGTGAACATTGGTATGGAAGTATCTGTTTGAGACTCAGCTTTCCATTCTTTGGGGTACATACCTAGGAGTTGAATTGCTGAGCCATATACTAATTTTCTTTAAGATTTTATTTATTATTTTTTTTAAAAAAGGGGAAAAGAGAGAGGCAGGAAAAGAGACATCAACATATGATTGCCTTTCACTTGCCTCCAGTTATGACCTGGATGGAGACCTGGCTTACAACCTGGTTATGTTCCTGGCTGGGAATCAAACTAGCAACCTTTGGCTTTGCAGGCCGGTGCCTTATCCACTGTGCCACTATCCAGAGCCCATGTAGTAATTCTTTGTTTAGCATTTTGGGGAACTATCAAATTTTTCCACAGTGGCTGCACATTTTGCATTCCCACCAGCACTGTGTGTGGGTTCTGATTTCTCTCCAATGCTTATTATTTTCCATTTTTGATTATAGCTATCCTAATAGGTGTGAAGTGGTATAAACCATTTGAATGTTTTGCAGTAAATTTAAGATAGTTGAAAGCTTTAAACTGTGTTTAAAAATACCCTGAGTTCAACAATATTTAAAAAGTATTTTAAAGTATTTTACATAAAAATTATTAGACCCTCTAATTCTTTTATATGTTAAACATTGTCCATTTTTATCCCAGTTGTCATAATATTTAAAGTGTGTATAGCACAACATAAAATAAACAAACTAATGAAATGGAACCATTTTTTGGATAAAAAGGAAATTTTAAAAAATGAATGCCAAACTATCTTCTAACCATGAGAAACTAATTGGAATTCTCCAGACAGGTCATGCCCATCTGCTTATGCCATTCATTCTCAAAGTGCGGTCCATAGACCAAGACCATCAGCATCAGTATTACCTGGGAATTGGATATAAATGTAAATTCTCACACCCTACCTAAGTCAAAAATCAAGGGATATGGTTCAGTGTCTGTGTTTTAGTAAGCCCTCCAGATGATGCATACCTAAGTTCATACATTCTCTCCATTTGGTGCATCCCCTTGTCCTTTATAGTGTGGTGAGAGACCACGTGCCTTGGCCCAGCTGCAGTAACACCTCTTATAGGATGGCTTCCCTCCCGCCACCCCACTGACGTCCCGCTCTGCTCCTGAGTGCTCTGCTGTGGAGTGTGAATACTTTGTTGTGTAGTCCTTCCAGTTCAGAAGCCTTTCAGTGTAGGGATTTCCATTGCTTTCACTGTTTCGTCTCTCATGTTTAATGACTTACAGAGATTCTTAAAAGGTTTGTTAATTTGAACTGTATTCCCAATGAGTGGGGAGAGGGTACATGAGTAATTACAAGGAAGGAGAAAGGAAATCAGAGGTTATTTAACATGTGGGATAGTGGGAACCATGGCAAAGGCAGTTTTAAATTTAGAAAAAAATTTTCATGTGGGATTTTATATACACTTTCTTAGTGGCTTACTGCCTATTTCATTGCTTGTAGCCTTATTTGAACAGTGGTATGATATTAAGAATTCAGAATTATTAGAGGAGCTTGCTTTAAAATACAAGGTTGTCTGAACTGAACTTTGAAGATAGTTTTATGGGAGGTGGATTTTGAGATGATTCCATTTTCATTTTTAGAGTGTAACAAAGCAACCCTCATAGAAGGAATCCCTCCTGTTAATATTATTTTACTCTTCACTAGTTTAATACGTGCTTTAGTTTTTTTTTAATTGGACACTTCTAACCTGCAAAATTTAAACATACCATGGTTGAAGGTATCATCTAAGTTTTGGCACATGTTCTGTTGTTCAACAAGTAATGGGATCTGTTGAGGAGGAATAGATCCTCTTTCTTTTCTTCTACCCTCTAGGTTCTTTGGCTAGCCTGAAAACCAAATTAACATCTCAGATTAACAGGAGGAAAAACATTTAAATACATTTAAGAGTATGAGACCCACAGGCATTTAGGCCAAGAAAGGCTAAGGAGCAGGGGTTAGGGATCTGGAACTTCAGTAGAAGGAAGACAATTTACAGGAAGTTGGGAAGAGCAAGTGTTCGGTAAGCAGTGTTAGCCAGGCCATGAAAAAAGAGACAATGGACACAGAGGTCCTCTCAGCGTACCACAGGACTCCTAGCCCATATTCTTTGTAGTTATCTCTGGTCAGTGGTTCCTTTCTGGGCCAGACCCTCTAAGTTCTTTCAGGCAATTAAAGGGAAAGTAGTAATTCTTCCTGAGTCTTCGAGTTTTCTTGCTTTGATTTATCTTCAGCTCAAAACAGTCCACATGCCAAAGTGGCACATTCTGGGGAGATGTTCTCTGAACCCCCTATTGATCCATTTTTCAAATTTCTGGGATAAAAATTGAAACTTGGGTAGTGGCTGCTACAGTTTCAATCCCTTTACAGCTGCAGTGAAGTTTTCTTAAACTTCTTCAACCACAGATACACTTTTTGCACTTGATCTTAGCCAAAAGGCCAAGAAGCAACCAGGTACACTTTTTAAAAGCTTAGGCTTCATAAGCCTCGTAACCGAGGCTTCATTGGAGCTGGGTATCTTGCCTTTAACAGACTTCTAGTGCTCTGTTTCTCACAATTTTCTGCATGTTTGTCTCAAATGAACCATAAAATGATTCCGTGCCAACATGTGGTTTTAATAAGAAATAAGCATGGGCAAATGAATGTGGAATTAGAATCAGAAGTCTTTTACATATACCATGACTTTAACTTCTAAGTCAGCTGAGAGCTTGGCACTCAGTCAGTGTTAAGTAATTTATCCGTTATTATACTGATAAATTATTTAGGGGTGTATATTAAAAATTTAAAGATCACACATTTGTTGATAAACAGTTTGCTGCAAAGTTTTTATAGTACCATTTCTAGTCAGATCTTATGATTAAGTAGGAACAACTTTCTCCTCGCACTCTTGTACCTTGTTGGCTTTTAAATATTATGGTTAATAGTGAATAAAAATGACAGCTTCAAAATGATTTCAGTATTATAAAACTCACTTCTTTGCAAAGTTTCTATTGAAAATAAAGCTTTTGAAGCAGAATTTTACTCTCATAGCTGCTTTGAGCATTAGGATTAGGCACAAGTGGAGATTCCTCTTCTGTCATCCCTCTCTGTGGTGGAACAGCATGAGGTTGTCTGTGCCAATGTGTCTGTTCCCTCCACTGAGCCTTGGGATGCGAGGTGAGGGAGGCTGGGAAGGGTGATGAGGAAAAGGGAATAGAGGCCACATGGAGGTGTCTTGCCTTTTATAGGTGTTTCTAATCTAAAACTATATTTTCCAAACAGCTTTACAACAATAAAAATGATATTCTACTTTATAAATAAAGAAATAATGTTTTATATCTAAAAAAGATGCCTTTAATTGTAGAAGTTCATTTATAAGCCCAATTTAAGCCCAGATTTGTTGCTTTTGTTCTATATTTTGTCTCAGCTTTTAAAAACTCTAATGGACAAATGTTTTGTTTTTACAGCATGATGTATTCTCTTCAAGTGTTCCTTTTAGATTCGTTTTTTGTGTGTGTGTGATATAATTCACCTACAATATATTTATTTTTGAAAAATATTTTATTTATTGTTTTTAGAGAGAGGGAAGGGAGAGAAGCAGAGAGGGAGAGAGACATCAATATATGGTTGCTTTTCACCTGCCTCCAGCCTACAGACTGGCTGGAGACCTGGCTTGCAACCTGGTTATGTGCCCTGGCTAGGAATCAAACCAGTGACCTTTGGGTTTGCAGGCCGGCGGCTTATCCACTGTGCCACCAGCCAGGGCCAATATCTGTCAACAGGTATTGATATATTCATACAATCTTGTAACCCCATCATCTAAATAAGACAGAGATAAAGAACAGATATTTTTTTTTGTTTAGCATGTTGTTGTCCAGTTCTCCCAACATCATTTGTTGAAGAGATAGTTTTTACTCCATTTTATGTTCCTTCCCCCTTTGTTGAATATTAATTGACCATAGAGTCCTGGGTTTATTTCTGGGCTCTCTATTCTGTTCCATTGATCTGTATGTCTATTCTGTCAGTACTAGACTGTTTTGATGATGGTAGCCTTGTAGTATAGTTTGATGCCCAGTATTGTGATTCCTCCTACCTTGTTCTTCTTTCTCAAGATTGCTATGGCTATTTGTGGGTGTTTTTGGCACCATAGAAATTTTTGAAGTATTTTTTCTATTTCTGTGAAGTCTGTCATTGGTATTTTAATTGGGATTGCATTGAATGTATAAATTGCTTGTGTAGTATGGACATTTTAATGATGTTAATTCTTCCCATCCATGAACATGGTATATGTTTCCATTTATTTGTATTTTCCTTAATTTCTTTCTTCAGTGTTCTGTAGTTTTCTGAGTACAGATCTTTTAGCTCCTTGGTTAATTTTATTCTAAGTACTTTATTTTTCTTGTTGCAGTGGTAAATAAGATTTGTTTTCTAGCGTCTATCTCCAATATTTCATTATTGGTATACAAAAATACTTTTGATTTCTGAATATTGACTTTATATCCAGCTATTTTGCTTAATGTGCTTATTAGGTCAAGTAAGTTTTTGGTGGAGCCTATCGGGTTTTGTATGTACACTATCATGTCATCTGCAAATAATAACAGTTTTACTTCCTCCTTTCCAATTTGGATATCTTTAATCCCTTTTCCTTGTCTGATAGCTATGGCTAGAACTTTCAAAATGATGTTGAATAGAAGTGGTGAAAGTGGAGAGCCTTGTCTTGTTCCTGATCTTAGGCGGAAAGCTTTTAGTTTTTGCCCATTGAGTATGATGTTGACTTCTGGTTTCTCATATGTGGCCTTTATGATGTTGAGGTATGCTCCCTGTATTCCCATTTTGCTGAATGTTTTTATCATAAATGGTTGCTGTACTTTATCAGATGCTTTTTCAGCATCTGTTGATATGACCCTTTGGTTTTTGTCTTTCATTTTGTTTATGTGGTGTATTACATTTATTGATTTACAAATGTTGTACCATCCTTGCATCCCTAGGATGGAACCCACTCAATCATTTATATGATCTTTTGAATGTACTGCTGGATCCAGTTGGCCAATATTTTGTTGAGAATCTTAGCATCAATGTTCAGCAGAGATATCGACCTATAGTTTTCTTTCTTAGTTGTGTCTTGACCTGGTTTTGGGATTAGAATAATACTGGCCTCATAGAAAGAGTTTGGGAGTCTTCCCTCTTCCTGGATTTTTTTGGAGTAGGTTGAGAAGGATAGGAGTTAGTTCTTTAAATGTTTGGTAAGATTTCCCTGTGTATCCATCTGGCCCATTTGTGCTTTGGGAGATTTTGATTGCTTCTTCAATTTCACTAGTTGTTATTGGCCTATTCAGTATTTCTTCTTCTTCTGGATTCAGGTTTGGTAGATTATACATTTCTAGAAATGTGTCCATTTCACCCAGGTTGTCATATTTCTTGTCGTATAGTTGTTTGTAGTAATTTCTTACAATACATTTTATTTCTGAAGTATCAGTTGTGATTTCTCCTCTGTCATTTCTGAAACACCAATTCATAAGAACCTATGCACCCCTATGTTCATAGCAGCGCTATTTATAATAGCCAAGTGCTGGAAACAGCCTAAGTCCCCATCAGTGGATGATTGGATCAAAAAACTTTGGTACATTTACACAATGGAATACTACATAGCAGAACTAAGGAAGGAACTCCTAACTTTTGCAACAACATGGATGGAACTAGAAAGTATTATGCTTAGTGAAATAAGCCAGTCAGTGAAAGACAAATACCATATGATCTCACCCATTTCAGGATAATAGTGAACAAAGCAAACAAGCAAAACAGAACCAGATACATGAATACTATGTTTAGACCTTCAGTGGGCAGAGGGGAGGGGGAAGGGGGAGGGGGGAGGAGGAGGCCAAGGAGGGGAACAGTTTAGTCAAGGAACTAGCATGGAAGAACCATGGACATGGACAACAGGTCATTCCACTTTGTGGGGGAGTAGGAGTAGGTGGGTGGGGAAGGGGACAGAGGGAAGTCAAAAGAGGATGGATGTAATTTAAAAAACCATAAAATTAAAAGAATAGGTGTCAACAAATTAGTAAATATTTTATACTTTCCTTTATTAAGGGAACTTACATAGGAGTTGAGGCCTGAGCAGCAATGAGACACTGTGTATATCCTCCTTGCAGTGTGGCAGATGCTAAGGGGTTATATAGGGCAGGGCAGGATGGATGGGGTACTAGGGCATGAGCTGCCCCAGAATAGGGGAAAATCACACTTATCACACTTTCCCCGGGTTGGGCAATAGCCCCTTCCAGGAACCAGCACAGACCAGCATGCTATGGGGCATATGTAGAAGTGGAATAAATGGGTACATGGTGTGTCTTTAATTTTTCAGAAACAGCCAAACTTTATTTACGTAAGGTGATTGTCTCATTCACACACTTGAGCTATGTGAGCTATGTGAGTAGTTGCTTCTTATCCCTGTCAACACTTGGTATTGTCTGCCTTTACTTTTTACTTTTCTGTTCCAATATGTTTTTGTTTGTTTCTTTTTCTTGCCTTGCTATTGCTAGTTAGACTGCCCAGAGAAATTTTAAATAGAGGTGGCAGCCATGGATATCCTAGGCATTTTCCCGGTCTTGGAACAAGCTTGTAGTCTTTTACCATTAAATGTGAGTGTCCATGGTATGCTTCTTACAGATGTTCTTTATGAAGTTGGAAGTCCCCTGCTATTCCTAGTTTGCTTATTAAAATGGGTGTTTAATTTTTTCAGATGCTTTTCCAGCGATTTTTGCAGTGATCATGTGGCTTTTTCATTCTGCTCCTATCAAATTATTACTGATTTTAGACTCATGAAACAGCCTTGTATTAACTGGATAAACCTCAGTTGCCTATATTGGTTATATATTTTCTGGATTCAACTTAGTAATATTTTGTTAAGGATTTTTATATTTATGTTCAACAGCAATATCGATATGTAGACTTTTCCTAGAATATCTTGTGTGATTTCGGTATCAGGATAATTCAGGCTTTATAAAACATATTAGCAAATATTCTTTTTTGTTTTCTTAAAGTTTGTGTAAGGTTGGTAATATTTTTTCCTTATCATTAGGTGAACACTAGAAATCTGACCTTAAGATTTCTTGGTGAGAGGCTTGTGATAAATTCAGTATATTTGACTGGTATAGAACTATTAAGGTATTCTGTTTCTCTCTGTCAGTTCTATAAGTTGTATTTTTTAAAAGGAAGTCTGTCCATTTAACTGAAGTTGTCTTATATTTTTAACGTCACGTTCACTCATTTTTAATTTCAGTAATTCGTATCTTCACTTTTTTGTTTTAAAGTGTATTTCATTATGCTGTTATAGTTGTCCCAATTTTTCCCCTTTGTCCCCCCTCTACCTGGTATCCCCATCCTTCCAGAAATACCCCCTTGCTTAATTCATGGGTTGTGCATTTAAGTTCTTTGGCTTCTCTATTTTCTTTACTATTCTTAACACATCCCTGTCTGTTTTGTATCTACCAATTATGCTTCCTAATCCCTGTATCATTTCTCCCATTTTCTTCCTTCTCCCTGCCAGTTGATAACCCTCAACATGATCTGCATATCTATGATTCTGCTCCTGGTCTATTTGTTTGATGAGTTTTTGTTTTTGTCTTTTTAGATTGATTTATTGATAGTTGATAGTTTGTTGCCATTTTTCTGTTCATAGTTTTAATCTTCTTTTTCTTGAGTAAGCCCTTTAACATTTGATATAATAATGGCTTGGTGATAATGAACTCCTTTAGCTTTACCTTATCTGGGAGCACTTTATCTTCCCTTTTATTCTAAATGATAGCTTTGCTGGATAGAGCAGTCTTGGTTGTAAATCATTGCTTTTCATCACTTTGAATACTTCTTTCCAGTCCCCTCTTGCCTGCATAGGTTCTTTGGAAAAATCAGCCAATAGACTTATGGGAGCTCTTTTGTAGGTTACATTCTGCTTTTCTATTGCTGCTTTTAAGATTCTCTCTTTATCTCTAAACTTTGGTATTTTAATTACAATGTAATTAAAATTGGTGTAGTCTTCTTTGGATCTAACTTGTTTGGGACTATCTGTGCATCCTGGACTTGTATGTCTATTTCCTTAGCCAAATTAGAGAAGTGTTCTTTCATTATTTTTTCACATAAGTTTTCAATTTCTTGCTTTTCCTCTTCTCCTTCTGGCATCCTTATGATTCAGATGTTGGCATTTTCAGAGGTGTGCCAGAGTCATCTTATTCTTTCCCTGTTTTTTAAAAAGATATATATATATATATATATATATATATACACACACATATATATGTATATGTATATGTGTATATACATATATATGTGTGTGTATATATATATATATATATATATTTAATTTTATTGTTGCATTACATCCATCCCCTTTTTGCTCCCCTCTGTCCCCCTCCCCACCCCAAAGTCAATCCCACCTGTTGTCCATGTCCATGGTTCCTTCATACTAGGTTTTTGTCTAAGCTGCTCCCCTTTCTTGCCTCTGCCTCCCCCCTCCACCCAACCCCTTTCCCCCTGACCACTGAAGGCCTATTCACTGTATTCATATATTTGGTTCTGTTTTGCTTGTTGTTAGTTTTGCTCATTATTGTCCCGTAATTGGTGAGATCATAGGATATTTGTCCTTCACTGACTGGCTTATTTCACTAAGCATAATACTCTCCAGTTCCATCCATGTTGTTGCAAAGGGTACAAGTTCCTTCTTTCTTTCTGCTATATAGAATTCCATTGTGTGAATGTACCAAAGTTTTTTGATCCAATCATCCACTGATGGGCACTTAGGCTGTTTCCAGCACTTGGCTATTGTAAATAGTGCCGCTATGAACATAGGTGTGCATAGGTTCTTATGAATTGGTGTTTCAGGATTCTTTGGGTATAGTCCAAGTAGTGGAATTGCTGGATCAAAAGGCAGTTCCATTTTTAGTTTTTTAAGG
>PVIW01011449.1:0-18697 GCA_004026585.1 Noctilio leporinus | reverse complement strand
GTTTGTTGATTTGTTGATGATTGCCATTCTGACAGGTGTGAGGTGGTATCTTATTGCGGTTTTAATTTGCATCTCTCTGATGCCTAGTGATGTTGAGCATTCTTTCAGATGCCTCTGGGCCCTTTGTGTATGTTCCTCAGTGAGTTGTCTGTTCAGGTCCTTTGCCCATTTTTTCATTGGGCTGTCTGGCTCCCTGGTGTTGAGTCGCATTAGTTTTTTATATAGTTTGGAGATCAGACCCTTGTCTGAGGTATCATTGGCAATTCTGTTTTCCCATACAGTTGGTTCCCTTTGAATTTTGCTGATGTTTTCTTTAGCTGAACAGAAACTTTTCAATTTGATATAGTCCCATTTGTTGATTCGTTCTTTGATTTCCTTTGCCCTTGGTGGAGTATCAGTAAACATATTTTTGCATAGGATATCCAAAAGTTTACTGCCTATATTTTTCTCCGGGACTTTTATGGTGGCACTGCTTGTGTTTAAATCCTTTATCCATCTTGAGTTTATTTTGGTGTGTGGTGTAAGTTGGTGGTCTAGTTTTATCTTTTTGCATGTTGCTGTCCAGTTCTCCCAACACCATTTGTTGAAGAGACTGTTTTTACTCCATTTGATGTTCCTACCCCCTTTGTCAAATATTAGTTGACCATAGAGTCCTGGGTTAATTTCTGGGCTCTCTATTCTGTTCCATTGATCTATGTCTATTATTATGCCAGTACCATGCTGTTTCGATGACAGTAGCCTCGTAGTATTGTTTGAAGTTTGGTATTGTGATTCTTCCTACCTTGTTCTACTTTCTCAAGATTTCCACTTGCTGTTCTTGGTGTGTCCTTTATTTGGGCTGTCTGGTTGTATTCTGGACCTGTGGGCTACTCTCCTGCTGGTCTCCTCTGCCTCTGGGCTGTGCTCCCCTGTGTCCAGATGCTGACTGCTCCAATTCTTAGGGTCCTGAAAACGTCTCACGCTCCCTATCTTGTCCTCTAGCTGCTCTGGTACTCGCGAACACCATCAGCACTGCTCTCTACTCTGTTGCCATCTTTCCTCTCTAAAAGATATTTTTATTAATTATTTTTAGAGAAAGAGGAGGGGAGAGAGGCCGAGAGTGAGAGGGACATGGGTGTATGGTTGCCTTTCACCTGCCTCCAGCTACGGAGCTGGTTAGAGACCTAATTTTCATCCTGGTTATGTGTACCCTGGCTGGGAATCAAATCAGTGACCTTTGGGTTCGCAGGCTGGTGGCTTAACTACTTTGCCACCAGCCAGGGCCTCCTCATTTTTTTGAATTTTGTATCTTCATTGTGTACTTCTTGACTGTTTCTTTCTTTCTTAGGTTCCAATTCATTGACTTAAACCCTGGCTTCCTTCTCTTCACTATTGTTTCCTTGTGAATTTTCCTTATCTTACTTAGTGTAGACTTCATTTCTTCCTTTATGCATTTTCCATACTCAGTGAATGCTCTGAGCATCATTATCACCAGTGTCTTGAACTCTGCATCTGATAGATTGGCTGCCTCTGTTTCACTTAGTTAATTTTCTGGAGCTTAATCTTTCTTTTCTTTTCTTTTCTTTTCTTTTTTTAAGATTTTTTATTTCATTATTTCCACAAGGAGGGGAAGGGAGTGAGGCAGAGAGGGAGAGAAACATCAATGTATGGTTGCTTTTCACCTGCCCCCAGCCACAGACCTGACTGGAGACCTGGTTTGCAACCTTGTTATGTGCCCTGGCTGGGAAATTGAACCTGCGACCTTTGGGTTCGAAGGCCGGCACCTTATCCACTCTGCTACCAGCCAGGGCCTTGGAGCTTATCTTTCATTTGGACCATATTTCTTTGTCTCCTCAGTTTGACAACTCTCCTGTTTTGTTTCTAGGTATGAGATATAGGTACTGCATCTGTTATGTTTTAAGAGGTGGAGCCTTAGATGTTCATGAGTGCAGAGTGACCAATTTCACCATTTAGTGGTGCTGTTTATGGGCAAGGGATAGGAGAAGGAACAGTGTTTCTTGTTCAGCACTCACCCACTGGCATCATTCTAGCTGCTGCCCAGGTGATGGTTCCTGTGTTGATTTGTTGCCCTGAGGTGGGTTTCTTGTAGACAACATATATATTATACAGGTTATATTTTCCTATCTGTTCACTTACCTTGTGTCTTTTGCCTGGTACATTTAAGGTTATTATTGATAGGTACTCTTCCATTGCCACATTTGCCCTTTTTTCCTATGTCTCTGTCTCTCTCTCTCTCTTTACCCCCCTTCCCTCCTTTCCTTCTTCTCTCCCTGTCTCTCTCCCCAATCTCTCCCTTCTTTCTTCCCGCCTCCCCCATCTCCTCTCCCTACATCTTCTTCAAACAGTCCCTTTAGCCTATCTTGTAATGCTAGTTTGGTAGAGATGTATTTTTTGGTGTGTGTGTGTGAGAGAGAGAGAGAGAGAGAGTGTGAGAAACTCATTATTTCACCCTCCATTTTAAATGAGAGTTTTGCTGGATAGAGTAGTCATAGTTGCAGGCCTTTGTTTTACATTACTTGGAATATTTCTTGCCAGTCCCTTCTCGTTTTCAGTGTTTCTGTTGAATAGTAAGCTGATAGCCTTATCAGAGCTCTCGCATATGTGTTACTAGCTGTTTCTCTCTTGCTGCCTTTAAGAGTCTGTCTTTGTCTTTAAATTTTACCATTTTAATTATGATGTGTGTTTGAATGGGCTTGTTTTTGTTCATCTTGATTGGGATCCTCTGTGTTTATTTAACTTGCATGACTTTTTCTCTCCTCAAGTTAGGGAAGTTTTCTGTCATTTCTTGTTCAAACAGGTTTTTCTCTTGCTCCTCCTCTTCTCCTTCTGGTATCCCTATGATATGGATATTAGTATGTTTCATGTTGTCCTGCAGCTCTCTTAAAACATTTTCATTTTTTTAGTACTTTTTTGTTTTGTTGCACTGTCTGAAAATTTTTTTCTACCTTGTTTTCGAGCTTGTTGATTCAATCCTTTGCTTCACCTATCCTGCTTTTAATTCATTCTTCTGTTTTCTTCATTTTAGATATTGTATTCTTCATTTCCTCATGTCTGTTACTGATAGTTTCTATGTCCTTTATTATGCTAGCGTAATTGCAGTAACTTCCTCCTAGTTTTCCAGGAGTTCTTTGTGGTCTCACTGAGTTTATTAAGCATCCTTATAATCATTATTTTATATTGAACTCAGTGTCTGTTAGTTTGCTTGCTTGTTTCATTTACCACCCTTTCTGGGGATTCTCCCTTTCCTTTTGATTGGGGGTTTCATTGTTTCCCTATTTTAGGTGACTTCTTGTTTGTTTTTACTTCTTAGATTGATGTGCTTTGATTCCCTGTCATGGTGTACCTTTTGTAGTACAAGACCTGTGGGATTCAGTGGTGCAGGCTCCCGTGTCTTCCAGTCTTAATGCTCTAGCAATGCCCTTTACGCAGTATATGTGTGCTCTCTTCTTGTAATTGGGTTTTGGTTATTGTTGGGTCATTCTATCATGTTTCCTTCCCTCCTGACTGAGAGTCACTCCACCTTCTATATCTTGTATGCTGTTGGACAGGTGCTTCCAGAACAAAACCTGACAGCCTAGGAAACAAAGCCCCACCTATAAAAATATCCTCCCCCCGACAATTGCACTATCAAAAGCAAATGAGCCAATATTAACAAATGTGTGAAGAGGTTAGGACTGTTATAAGAAAGGAAAAATGAATATGAGATGACTAATAAAGAAAAATTATTTTGTGAGGGTAGAGAGAGGAACAATAATAAGAGTAGGGAACAGAGATTAGGCAAAGAAAAAGTAAAATTTACATCATAAATAAAAAAGGGAGGGGAGAAGTCAGAATGAAGTAAGAGGGGAAGTGTATAGTTTTAGGTTTAAACAAATTTAAAAAGAATGCAAGTCCTGGCTGTTAGCTCAGTGAATAGGCACCAGCCTGCGAATGTAAAGGTCGCTGGTTTGATTCCCCAGTCAGGGCACCTAACAAGTTTGCAAGCCAGGTCTCCAGCCAGGTCCTTAGCTGGTGGCAGGTGAAAATCAGCCATACATTGATGTTTCTCTCCCTTTCTTCCTCCCTTCCTGCCCTTTTCTGTGAAAATAATAAATTTAAGAAGCCTTAAAAAATTTTAAAAAAGAAAAGTATGCAGTACAAGAGAGAAAAAATAGGAACCAAATTTGAGGAAAAGATCCACCACAGCACAATCAACAACAGATAAGCCAAGATTAATATAGGTGGGATGGGAATAAGAGGGAAAAAGAAAGAAGGAAAAGCTTAAGAGATGTCTAGAGGAAAGAGAAGTTATTTTGAGAAAATAGAGGTAGACAGAATACTAAGAGTAAGGAATGAAAACTAGGCTAACTCAGAGAAAAAAATTACCCCCCCCCCCCAAAAAAAAAAAAAATGGATGGTAGGAGGAAAGAAAAATGGAGTAGCAGAGGGAAGTGGTAAAATTTGATATTTTAAATAGAAAAATAGTGAAAATCTAAAAAACAAATCAAATAAATACAACAGCTGCTACCATATCCACAGCCAACAAGCAAAAATTGATAAAGGTAGAGAGAGGATAAGGGTATTTTAAGAATGGGAAAAACAGGTTGCAAGCCGGGTCTCTAGCCAGCTCTGTTGCTGGAGGCAAGTGAAAGGCAACCATAAATTGATGTCTCTCTTTCTCTCTGCCTCTCTCTCTTCCCCTCTCTCTGAAAATAATAAATAAAATCTTAAAAAAAAGAATGGGAAAAAGAACATGAGATGACTAATGATAAGAAAAATGGTTTTGAGAGGCTGGCTTGGGGAGAAATAGTAAGATTGTGGAATGGAAACAAGTTGTAGAAAGCAAAAAAAACCCAAATTTTAAAATGAAAATAAAGTGATCATAGTAGAAGGTAAAATAGGTTAAGGGAAGGGAGAAGCAATATATGAGATTTTGAATAAATTATCATATAAAAAAGTGACCTAATGGGTGCAAACTTTGACAGAAAAGTGCATGTTAAAAAAACTACACAGGAGGGAAGATAATGCAAATCATGAAGACTGTGGTGGAATTTGTCTCAGTAGAACCTAGTGTTTACCACTCTTTTCTCTTTCTCAGTCCCCCCCTGGTGATGTCAGATGGTATCCCAATCTCGGCCTAGGCAAGCTGTTCGAAACTGCCGGCAATCCACAGTCTGTGGCTGTCTCCTTCAGTTAATCAAGTCAGTCTGCAATTAGTAGTCAGGCTTAAGCACAGTTGGGTATGACAGAGTCATTCCTGTGGGCAGGGCTATTGCTTCTTCTCAGGGTGATGCTACTTGGAGGGGAGTGGTCTAATGAAACAAGGTTGCTTCTGCAGCATTGGGGATAACTCAGCACAGGGATTTTGGCAGCTGCTTCCTCAGTTCACTCCCAAAGCCACCACTCCCAGTCTTCTTAAGCATCTGTGGTCTACTCTGTCCCCATCCCCTTTGCTGGAGCCCAGTGTAATTGGCAGCAAATGAAATTTTATGCATTAGCCCTTTAGGAGGCTCTCTGTCTAGCCACCTCTCCTTGGATGACAGGAACGCCACTGCTTTTTAGAGTTGGATATTATATGGGTTCCTTCCCGGCTCTGATGTTGTAGGCTGGTGAGCCCAGTTTGGGGTTTAGGTCCCACACTTGCCTAAAGGCAAGGGTACCTCCCTGGCCACCGAAATAGTTCTCTGGAACTTCAGCTGCCTCCTGTGGGAGCCCAGCCAGCCCTCTCATGCCTTCTCTGTACTCCTTACCAGTCACATTGTGGTGAAGTAGTTTCTTCTATCTGTCCATGGTTATAAGGCTTCTCTTCATGTGTTGTTCAGTTATTCTCAATGATTTCTCTACAATTTAGTTGTAATTCCAGATTGATCCTGAGAGAAGGTAAGTGTAGCTCATAGTGGAGTAGTCCTCCACTATGTTGGATCTCCTAAAACATATATATTTTAAACTAACAATTCACACATCCATTAGTATATCTGAGAGGACCCTCTTCTTTGTATTCTTGCCTGGGACAGGTCTTATCAAAGCAGGACAGGTCTTATCAATTTTGCCATTCTGACTGATGTTAAACAATACCTCCTTTGTACTTCAGTTTGCATTTCCCTGAGTTTGAGTGTCTTCTTGTTTATTTGTTGATAACACTGATCACTGGGAATTGCTTTTCTGTGAATTTGCCCCTTTTCTGTCCTTTGCCATTTCCACTCCTGGGTAGTGATCTTCTCAGTTTGTAAGAGCTCTTTGTATTTATAAATGTTAAGCCTCTGCCCTCTGCATTGGAAATATTTTCCCCAAAGCTATTGTCACTTCTTATAGAAATTTTTAATTTTCTATGTAGTGTTCTACATAAAAATATGCCTAGCTTCTGGGTTTAAGGTCTCCGTTGTCTGTATGATGAATGCACTTAAGTTCTCTTATTATTTTTTGAAGGGTTGTTATTAAAATGGTTTTCTTTTTTTATTTAATCCGTGTTGTTTTGTGTGTTGTGTGTGTGTGCCTGAAATAAGATGTGTCCTGTTTTCCTCCAATTGGTTTTAGTGTACTATGCTAGCACCTTTCCCCAACTTTGTATAAATTAAATCCTCATATCTATTGAAATTTATTACTTGTTCAATATTGTTAATAGTTCAGTCTACTTTTAGACTAATAATAACTTGATTTTATTAAAACAACTTTATAATATATTCTGTTGTATGAATCTGAATTCTGCTCCTCTCCCAACCCACCCTTGCTTCTTTTTCAAACTATTCTTGGCTACGCATGGGCATTTTTTCTTCTATGTAAATGTTAAAATCAATATACTATTTAATTTTATTTATTTATTTTTGATACAGAGAAAAGGCTGACAACTGTCAGAGGGTAGGGTGTTGGAATCTAGGTGAGAAGGGTGAAGGGATTATGCAAAGAAAACAAAAGCCTCAAGGACACAGACAACAATGTGGTGATTGCCAGAGGAAAGAAGAGGGTTGTGGGAGGAAGGTAGAAGAGAGTACAGGGAGAATAAATAAATGGTGATGGAAGGAGACTTGACTTGGGGTGGTGAACACACAATATAATATACAGACAATGTATTATAGAATTGTACACATGAACCCTATATAATTTTATTAACTAATGTTCATCAATTTAATAAAACATGAATATGCTCTTTTTAAAAAGATAAGTTGATAATTGAAAGAATATGAAATTATATATTAAGCTTGGGAGATCTAACAAGATTGTAATATACTTTCTCTTTGTTTTTAGATCTTTTTTGATGCCTTTTAATACAGTTTTATAGTTTTGTTTATATAAGCCATATACTCCTCTTGTTGAATTTATTTCTAGGTATTTCATAGTTTTTGTTTGTGTTGTGAACTGACTCAATCCTGTTCACCGTGTAATTTCCTTTTTGGAATTACTGAGTAGTAGAATGGCTTTAAAAGGTATGGATTTTAAAATTTCTTTATAACCAGCCACATTATTCAATTATCTGATTAAATCTAGAACTGTTTTATTGGAAATTGTTGGGTTTTCTAAGGCAAGAGTCATTACATGAGGATGAGAAGGGTTCCTTTCCATTTTCCATCCTCCCTTTCTTTTCCAGTGTTCCTACCATTTATTTCATTTTCTTGTCTTACTGTGTTCACGAGAACCTTTGAAGAATGTTCATTAATACTGCTAACAAGAGGCATCACTATCTAGTTTGTTTCTAATTCATTTACCTTCTGTGTGTTTGGTTGAGTATGGGTTTATACATATCTTCTTTTTCATGGTTTTTAATGCCTCTTTTAAAATCCTAATGTCTGTGCCTATCCTTTTTAGCATTTCCTTATCATTTTGTTTTATTTTGAATAAAATATTCCTTTTAAACAATATAGCTAGGTCTTTTAATGAAATAATTTGCTTTTCTCACAAACATATAAATAATTTTTCTTTTAACTTGTTTTGTTATATTTTTTACTTGTGGTTTCTTATCACTTTTGCTGCTTTGATCAAAAGCAGCAAAAATTTGATTTTGGGTTGTTTTTTAATGCAGTTACTTTGGAAACTTGACTAGACATTTACATTCTATTGGTGATTACCTTTTCTTTCCCTATATTTCTCATTGGAATATGCATTCACCATTATTCAAAAATGAGATATTAGTGATTTTTCCTCAGCAACATTACTTGGTTATGATTCATTCATTTTTCTACCTCGTACATCTACCCTCTTCACTTCCTTCCCCCTTCTACCTTCTTAGCCTAGCTGAGAACTTCAGGATACTTTTACTTCTATCGTTAGCCCTCTCTCAACCCCTAGATTTTCCTGAGACAATTTAATACTGTTAGTTCAACTCTTACTAGATACTGCTTTATTATATATCTGTTTTGTTTCAAGAGTCCTGATTTAGAATTTATTACATACTACCAGATAGTTACTCACTATTTGTTTAGATTAAATTGTATAGTAAGCTATCATAGTTAATGATTCTAAAAAGCATTTTTTACAGTTTATAACTTATGAAATTAAGAAATGCCTTATAATTGTTTGAATTAGATTTACAATTGAATTGGCAGCATTTCTTTTTTTTTTTATAGCTCATAGTCAGTGGAATTGATATAATACATGAAACTGTATACATGGAGGAGAAGCAAATGCAAATACAAAGTTTATTTTACTGCTATTGCCTCTTCTATTCTTTCCCAGAGAGCCTCTGTTTTAATTTGTTCTCTAGTCAGAATTCTTTCACAGGTGTTTTGCTAGGTGAGGTATACGAGTGATACCTTTTGCGAGTATTCATATATCTTTGTTTTTCTTTCCAGGTGCCAGCCAGGTGTTCTGTTTGGCTACTGGCTTTCTCTCAGTAGTCTGTTATCTGCTGTCATGTCCTCCAAGTCCCTTATCTTTTCTATCATGATTCTGTTTTGCTGCTTTGAGCAGTTTTTTCCATTTGATCTTACCACAAATTTGGACATTTGCCCATGACCCATTCTTTCCTTCAGTTATCAAATGTATGGTTTATTTGGAAAATAGATCCAGGACTTCTCTCTATTGTAGTTTTCTTGTTATTTTTCTGATCCATATTGGCCTCACTGTCTTCAAGCAGCTCTGTTTGATTGCGGGTTTTCTCCCTTTGTGCTGACTGATCATTGTCTTTTGGGTGCTCAGTCTTTTTATGTTGTCATAATTCCCTTACTAGCTTCTTAGAGCATGGTTCTGGTCTTGGCATCTAATGATTCAGGGAGATGAGACACTCACCCATGGGTGATTTCAACTCCACAATCCAGGCTTTTTCCGGAACCGTTAATTTAAAGTCCTTTTTCCAGGGTTCAAAGAAGCTGATGTTGAGGCACTTGCCCAGCTTCCACAAAGTGTTAATCCTCACACATCCCAGTTCCTTCTTCTACACTCCACAGAGGGGAAGTTTTCAATTCCATGAGCTGTCTGCAGGCTTCAGGCCTATGTCTGTTGCAGAAGACAGATTAAAAATGATAGTGGAGCCCAGGCAGGTGCGGCTCAGTGGACTGAGCACTGGCCTAAGAACCAAAGGATTGCTGGTTCGATTCCTGGTCAGGGCACATGCCTGGGTTACAGGCTGGATCCCAAGTTGGGGGTATGAGAGGCAACCACACGTTGATGTTTCCATCCCTGTCTTTCTCCCTCCCTTCCCCCGTCTCTAAAAATAAATAAAATCTTGTAAAAAATTATAGCGTAGGTAAAGGGGGATGAGTTCATGTCAGCATCTTCCCGGGGTGGTTGTGAGATGCCTGGATTTTTCTTTTTTCATTCCCTTAATGGTTTTGAATGTATGTTTTTGCCTAGACTTATCAACAGTAACAAGAAAAACATTAGGCATGGAAGTTGTACAATGTGTGATATAAATGATATTATAATTCTCATCTTCTTTCTTCTTTTCCTGTGAGAGGATAGATTGTACTTCCCGGATAGCTGTTAAATGATTTGTAGTTCCTTTCTATCCCACAGTCAGGCTTGGCCTTATTACTTGTAGCAAGTGGAATGTATGCAGAAGTGATGGCATTCTAGCTCTGAACAGAGCCTAAAGAATCTTGTAGTTTCTGTTAGTCCTCTTTCTTTTGCCTTTTGTCTTGAGAATGGCATGTCCCAGACCCTTCGGATTGGGTCTGGGAATGAGAAGACACTGGAGCACAGGCCACCACTTGAGGGCAGCCCCGCCAATTCGAAGCAGATGTGTGATTGGGGGAAGCAGGTGTGTGAGGTGCTGCTGAGACTCAAGGGTTGCTTGGGTAGTGCAGCAAGGCTGCCTGAGGAAATCTGGCTCAATTTCTTCTTCCCCCTTTCATTATTAAATGCTTTTCCCATTATCTTTTAAAATGTATATTCTACCCTAAAATTTCTTGCCTTTCTTTTTTAGTTGATAGGCATAAACTTGTATTGTTATGGTCAAACCCTAATTAGCTGTGGTAGCACGTTCACAAATTATTTAGTAAGACCCAACCCATGTAACAAAACTGAGGGAAAGATAACCAGTAAACTGGGAGCAATGTCTTCTAGCAGTTTATTCCACTCATTTATCTAATGCCATAAACTTGACCCAAAATTATTCTTCTGAAGGCATGGCTTCACTCTTAATTGCACAAAGTAAATCACTGGTAGTTCCCAATGCCTGGGCTTTAATGCTGTTTTCTAGAGTTCATTGGAGAAGCATATGTTGAGTTGCTTTCCAAAGCTGCTATTTCCTGGAATAAATAAATATTTTATATATACATATATACATATATGTGTGTGTATGCTGTAAAATATATAAGTAATATATATTTCCTGAAATAATGTTAATTATGCATATTTATCTGAATTGTTGACTTGACAAACATATTGAATGGTATCTATATTTGTATTTTATCTCTTTCCTGTATAATTGATACTCACTGTTGTTAGTAAGCTTTTGGAACATTGTTCTAACAAGTATTTATAAATCAATAGTTTATCAGTAGAAAGAGTATTCATTGGACTATAAGCCAAAATACATTGGTTCTTCCTTAATTTTGCCACCAGCCTTCTTCCCAGCCATTTCTCTTCTTTCATTCCTTTTCTCTTCTTGCCTTTCCTTCTTCACTCATGTAATAAATTGTTGCTGAGCAGTCAGTATGCCGAGCACTGAGATGTAATGATATGCAAACCAGACACTGCTACCTTTCAGCTCTTACCAAGTTTACTGTCTTTTTCTGCTCCTCCATCCCCTTCTTCCTTCTGACCACACTATAAATGGGTTAGTGCCACATTACTGCCCATCCTCCTTTCCTTTTTCTATTAGTGGACCTGCTTTCTTTATTTCATTATTTTTTTATCCTCACCCAAAGATATTTTTCATTGCTTTTGGAAAGAGAGGAAAGGGTGGGTTGAGGGGAGAGAGAGAGACAGAAAGCAATGGGCTGCCTGTCATACACTCCTTGATCAGGGATTGAACCCACTATCTAGACACTTGACTGGGAATTGAACCCACAATCATTTGGTGTTTAGGATGATGCTCCAACCAACTGAGCCTCACTGGCTAGGGCAAGGCTACTTTCTAATGTTTTTCTCACCAGTGGATTTTGTGGAGAGGTTGGGGGTGATGCTGAGAGAGAAAGGGAGGGAGAAAACAGATAATCAATTCATATGGACTAACATTATACAAACCTATTTTCATTTTTCACAGTTCTTTTCTAGCTGTAATTTTGCATAAATGCTTAAAGGGTATATCTCCACAAATCATTTGAATATTAGATGAGATGGTTATTGTTCCTGGTTATTCTTCTAAATTTAATTAATTTTATTTAGTTTGGGAAACCATCAATTAGAACATCTTCATTACTAAAAAAATCCAGTTGCTTCAGAAATGGGGAAATCTGAAAATTAAGCATATGCCTTAATTTACAAGAGCAGTTGATACAAAAATAAGATAATCTACTTTCTGTTGTAGAACTTCATGATGGGTTGGTTACTCATTTTTCCTCGCCCTTCATTTTTGCTTTTAGAATAAAGAGCTGAATGTGCCAGCTAGCGGGGGTGGGGGTGGGGGTGGGAGTTGTAGGTGGGAAAAACAACTGAATTATGCATGCTAATGTCATTTGCAGCTGCAGATGAAAATCTTAAGAACAACCTCATTATATTTTGTAAGAGATTAAAGTTTGCATGCAGATTCCAACTGAAAACATCTGTTCCCTGACCCTGTGCCACAGTTCTAACATCTTGACAGGAATTCTGTTTTTGACATTTCTGGTCTCCAGCACCTCCCCCATTACTCTGGTTGTTTTCTTAGAAGACTTCAATCAGCACTGCTTATCATATCATAAATGACTCTGAAAAACTGAAAATGAACTTCATTGGTTTCTTGTTCATAAAAGACAATTTCAGTTAGCAAGAATCATCCTAACTGCTGAGTAGTTATTGTAAAAATTATAGGGTGACCCACAGTTTCTGTGTCTGTGAATCTATTTCTGTTTTGTTAGTTTATTTTGTTCTTTGGTAAGCTGAATTGAAGGATAAAGTTAAAAAAAAAGAGGCCAATGAAAATAAATGGACCATTGAGGGGATCAGTGTATATGTGTATGTATGTGCATGTGTGTGTATGTGTGTGTATTTATATAAAGATAGGGGTTTTTTTTCAAACTCATAGATACAAAGAATATTTTGACAATTGCCAGATAGTAGGAGGCTGGGAGGCTAGGTGAAAAAGGTGAAGCGATTAAGAAGTATTACTCGTTGGTAGTTACAGAATAGTCATAGGGATGTAAAGTATCACAGAGGGAATGTAGTCAATAATATTGTAATAACTGCATGTTATCAGATGGATATTAGATTTATTGGAATGATTACTTAGTTATAAAATGTCTAATCATGGGGTTGAACACCTGAAACTGATATTATGTCAACTGTAATTGAAATAAAAAGATAGGGTTTTTAAAAACAATTTTCTGAATTAAGTGAAAAACTTTAAAAGAATTTCTAATTTTATTTGTTAAGAATGTCTGCTAACAAAAATAGGTTTTTGGGTTTATTTATTTTTCGGTAGGACACAAGTTTTGTCTACTTGTGACCTCATATTTACATTCTGCTAAATGATGCATAGGTTGGTAGTTCTTGACACCTTAATTCCTATGCATAAGTAATTAGACCTGTTAAAACAGGTCTAATGCAAGTATGGTACATTAGCTAGGAGTCAGTTAATATTGAATAGTGTATAAGAATCACTTGACATATAAAAACCAGTGTGACTTTCTGATTTTCAATTTGAATGATTTCTTTTTATGATTGATTACTTAAATTAAACTTCATACTTAAGAGAGGATTTCTTTGTGCTCTGATATTCCTGAATGTTAACATTTTTAAGGATAGTTATGCTAATGAAGGATTAATATAGAGCCTTGGCCCTCCATGTAATTCAGTATGTTCAGAAATTATATATTTACAATCTGTATGCTATGTTAGAATCTGCTGTGTATGATAAATGATCAGCTAAACAAAACCTAATGTTTTATGGGGAAAAATTGGAAACATCATCAAAGGATTGTTAAATATTAAGAGATACTAAGATACTACGCAGAGTACAGAAATGACAGCTCTATATTAATATAGAAATATCTCTAAAGTATTGTTTAGGGGAAAAATCGAATTTTAGAATTATATGTATACTAATATCTTATTTTGAAAAAGGCCAAGGCTAAATATGTTGAGATAAATGAGAAGCTATGTCCCGAACTATTAATTTCAGTTAACTGAACCAAAGTGAACCAAAGTGAGCTAGGGAGCTCACTTTGACCTGTAATTCCAGGCTTCTGTATGTGAAATTTAATAATGAGAATGTGGTCATGCTTTACTTGTACACTTATTTTTTATTAAGAAAAAATTAGAAACAAGGTAAGCAACAGTTTAATGCCCCCCAAAGTACCCACCACTAAACTTCAACAGTTATCAATATTCTGCCATTTTATCACTTATATCTTCACCTGTTAGATTCGTTCAAGAGGGGAGGAAACATGTAAACCAGTTCAAAGCTTTGATTAGTGAAGTCCAAGCTGGTTGGCTGAGTCTGATATGATTGCACCCTGGAGCTGCAGCAGAGCAGGTGTTTTTAAGGGTTTGAGTCCTGGGAAACAGGATTGTCAGTCTGGGCAAGCCTAAGGCTAAAACAATTGATTCTTGCCAAACCAGAAGAGGAGGTTTCCAAGAATATATGCATTAATCACCTTAGCCTCTCAATTGAGGCTGAACTCGTTAACTCTTTCGTTAACAGCTTTAATCACTTAAACCTACCAATTAGGCTAAACTCTGACCCCAGAGTTCTATCATTCCCCCTGTTAGTTTTATTTATTTTATTTCTAAAGGGTTAGTTTATAAAACAACATAAGAAACAAAAGCTACACAGTTTGGAAGAATGTCAGGTGTTTGCCCAGAGCCTGTTCCTTTTAGAACACCCGAAGACTAAACCTACCACCCTCTGCCAGGACAGCCCAATCCTAGGTTGTGCTTGGAGTTTCTTGGCATCCAAAATACTGTCCTTTGAGAAATGCAGCATGATCATCTGGGTATCCTCAAGAAAGAAAAGCCCAAGAGAGAGCCGGAGAGAGCCAGTGCCTGTCTGAGAGCTCTAGAGCACGTCTTTTATTCCAAACCTTGACCATAATTCCATGGTTTCTGGAGGTGTTCAGTTTCTCAGCCAATCTTGTCCTACTAAGCTGTTTACCATAGCTTTGGGCAAACTCCTATGACTTCTCCCTTCTCCTTCCCAGTTATCTGATCAGATCTCTCTGTTGTCTACATCTCAGTCGGTCTTCCCACTCAGGTAGTTCTGCCTTTTATTCAAACTTTATATAAATAGAATCATACACTTTCAACTTTTTATGTGTCTGACTTTTTTTGCTTGATGTTATGTGTGTAAGAATCATCCATGTTATAGCATGTATTAGTAGTTTTTTCCACTTTATTTCTAATATTCCACTGAATGAGTATGTCACAGTTTCTCCTGTTTGTAGGCACTGATTATTATGATTAAAGCTGCTGTAACATTCATGTACAAATCTTATTGTTTACATATATTGTCATTGGTTTTGAATACATAACTAGGGGTGAAATTTCTGGATCACATAAAAACTTAGTAAACCCCTTTTGAAAGTGATTGTTCTAACTTCCAAATAGCAAAAATATGAGAATTGTGCTTGCTTCACATGCTTACCTTTATTTGGTTTTGTCAGCCTTGTTCATTTCAGCTTTCTTAGTGGTTGTATAATGGCATCACAAAATGTGCTTTTTAAAAAATATTTTAAATTGTGGTAAAATAGAGATAACAAAATTTGCCATTTTAATCACTTTAAGTGTACATCTCAATATCCATCACAGTGTAGTGCAGTGGCCAATACTGTCTCATCCTGAAACTATTTCATCACCTCATACAGAAAAAAAAAAAACTACTAATTCAGCAATGACTCCCCATTCCTGTCTCCTTGGGTCCCAGGGAATGTTTAATCTGGTTTCTTTCTCTGTTAGTGTTCTTGTTTTAGCTATTTCATGTAGGTAGAATCATAAAATGTTTGTCCTTTTGTATCTGGCTTAATGTTTTCAGGATTCCTCCATATTGTAGCATATTAGGTCTGTCCCAAGAGTATTAAGCAAATGTCAGTATAATTAAAATAGTTTGTGTGCTCAGTACTTTCAGGACAGACCTTGTACTATATCAGTTTCCTTTCTTTTTATGGCTGCATAATATTTTACTGAATGGCTATACCACATTTTGCTTATTAATTTGTTGGTGGACACTTGCCTTTTTTATTATGACTAATGATGCAGTGAAGACTTGTGTACAAATATCTGAGTTCCTGTGTTTAACATTTTTGGCTATATAACTAAGAGTGGAATAGCTAGGTTGTATGGTAATTCTAATAATTCTGTGTTTAACTTTTTGAAGAACCACTGGACTGTTTTTCTCTTAATGTGTTTTTTAAAAGTATATTTTATTGATTTTACTGTTAGAGTTGTCTCAAATTCTTTTTGCTTTGCTCCCCTCCGCCTAGTACCCCCCCTCCCCCATGCATCCCTCCAGCAATCCAACCCACCTTAGTTCATGTCCATGGGTTGTGCATATAAGTTCTTTGGTTTCACCTTTTTCTATACTATTCTTTTTTTTTTTTTTTAATTTTATTGTTGTTGTATTATATCCATCCCCTTTTTGCTCCCCTCTGTCCTATACTATTCTTAACATCCTCTTACTTTATGCATATCAATTATGCTTCTTAAGACCTGCTCTATTTCCCCATTTCTCCCCCTTCCTCCTCACAGCTGATAACCCTCCAAATGATCCCCATATGTATGATTCTGTTCCTGTTCTGGTTGTTTGCTTAGTTTATTTATTTTTTATTTTTTAGATTCAGTTGTTGATAGTTTGACTTTGCTATTTTACTGTTCATAGTTTTGATCTCCTTTTTCTTAAGTCAGCCCCTTTAACATTTGATAGAATAATTGCTTGGTGATGATGAACTCATTTAGCTTTACCTTGTCTGGGAAGCACTTTATCTTCCCTTCCATTCTAAGTGATAGCTTCAATGGATAGATTATTCTTAGTTGTAGGTCCTTGCTTTTCATCACTTTGAATATTTCTTACTAGTTCCTTCTTGCCTGCAAAGTTTCTTTTGAGAAATCAGGGGATAGTCATATAGGAACCCCTTTGTAGGTAACTCTCTTCTTTCTCTTCCTGCTTTTAAGATTCTGTCTTTATCTGTAACCTTTGGCATTTTAATTATGACACATGTTGGTATGATTCTCTTTGGACCTAGCTTGTTTGGGACTCTCTGGGCTTCCTGGACTTGTATGTCTGTTTCCCTTGCCAAATTAGGGAAGTTTTCCTTCATTATTTTTTTTCCACATGAGTTTTTAGATTTTTGCTCTTCCTTGTCTCCTCTGACACCCCTGTGATTCAGATGTTGGCACATTTATAGTTGTCCCAGAGGTTTCTAAGCCTCTCATCATTTTTTTTCAATTCTTTTTTTTTTTTTTTTTAGATTTTATTATTTTTAGAGAGAGGGGAAGGGAAGGAGACAAAGAGGGAGAGAAATACCAATGTATGGTTGCCTTTCACCTGCCTCCAGCTACGGACCTGGCTTGCAACCTAGTTATGTGCCCTGGCTGGGAATAGAACCAGAGACCTTTGGGTTCACAGGCCAGCGCCTATCCACTGAGTCACCAACCAGGGCTCTTTTTTTTTCCAATTTTTATTTCCTCCTTTTGTACTTGTGGTTTATTTCTTCCTTATGTTCCAAATAATTGATCTGAACCCTAGTTTCCTTCCCTTCACCATTAGTTTTGTGTGGGTTTTTCTTTGTTTCACTTAGCATAGCTTTCACTTCTTCCCTTCTGCATTTGCTATACTCAAGCATATCTGTCAAATCTCTGAGCATTGTTAATGCTTTGAACTCTGCATCTGTTATGTTGGCTATCTCCTCCTCGCTTTGTTCTCCCTCTGGAACCTTGATCTCCTCCCTCTTTTGGGCCATACTTCTCTGTCACCTAAACTTGACAGCATCCTGTGTTTCCTTATGTCTTAGGTAGAGCTGTTGTACCTGTTACACTGTAAGGGGTAGAGCTTTAGGTATTTATCAGTGAGGGGCAACCTGTTTTACCACATTGTGACTCTATGTGGGAGAGGGGTCTGAGAGGCAACAATGCTGCTTACTTTGCACTTCCCCCTTTTCCAGGCATTTCTTTCATTTCCCATATGTGACTGGTACCTCTCTAGCTGTTGCTTGGTGATGGTTCCCAGGATGGGTGAGTTTGAGGATGTTCTAGGACTGTGGGGGACCTCTAAACACGTGGACTCTGCTAAGAGACTGGCGGTTTCTTCCTCCGCCCTAACTCCCACTGATTTTCACAATCTGAAGCAATGTGGCTTTATTTCTCCTGGCCCTAAAACCAAGTGCTGTGTGGTCTGGTTTGGGACTGGGATTACTCCCCAGGTTTCCCTCCCTGGTTTTATAATGTATGACTGCACTCTCTGCCAGCTGACCACAGACACTGCCTCTGTCTCCACTATTGCCACCGCTGCAGCTGCTACCACATCACATCCTCCTCCACCCTGGCTCTGCCCCTGCTACCTGTCCGGATGAGTATTTCTTCTTTATATCTTTGTTTGTTGGACTTCCATACAGTTTGATTTTCTGGTACTTCTGGTTTTGTTTTGTTTGTTTCTTTTTTGGTTTGAGATAGTTGTATTCCTTTTTAGTTGTGAAGGGAAACATAGTATGTCTACCTATGCCTCCATCTTGGCCAG
This sequence comes from Noctilio leporinus, assembly GCA_004026585.1. Taxonomy (NCBI): domain Eukaryota; kingdom Metazoa; phylum Chordata; class Mammalia; order Chiroptera; family Noctilionidae; genus Noctilio; species Noctilio leporinus. The sequence goes on along the minus strand of PVIW01011449.1, from coordinate 480 downwards.
AACTCTCTTAGTGTGTTTAAACTAACATTATCCTGATGGATAATGATGTTGAATATCTTTTTATGTGTTTATATTAGTAATTTGATTATCTTTGGGAAATGTTTGTTCATTTTTCATGCACTTAATAATTGGGTTATTATTTGTATTTTTTTTTTTTTTTTTTTTTAGTTTTAAAAGTTCTTTGTACAGTTTGAATAGAAGTGCTTTGTCAGATATGTTTTTCAAATATTTTCTTCTAGTCTGTAGCTTGCCTTTTTATTAAGAATTAAAAATTTAGCCCTGCAAAGGGAACCCTCATACACTGTTGGTGGGAATGCAGGCTGGTGCAGCCACTGTGGAAAACAGTATGGGGTTTCCTTAAAAAACTAAAAATGGAACTGCCTTTTGATCCAGCAATTCCACTACTTGGACTATACCCAAAGAATCCTGAAACACCAATTCATAAGAACCTATGCACACCTATGTTCATAGCGGCACTAT
>PVIW01011448.1:0-37455 GCA_004026585.1 Noctilio leporinus | reverse complement strand
ACCATGGACATGGACAACAGGTGAGATTGACTTTGGGGGGAATGGGTGGGTGGGGAGGGGGACAGAGGGGAGCAAAAAGGGGATGGATGTAATATAACAACAATAATTTTTTTTTTAATATGAGAAACAGACAAAAATGTTATTAGAGGTTATTTTTGGTTGTGGGAATATAAAAGGGTTGGAATTATTGTCCATGTCTACACTTTTGTATTTTTCAAACATTTTTAAATGTGAACACTGTATGTTTTCCTCTTGATATTTCTTCACCTGTTTTTAAGAAAAAAGAAAAAGAAAAATGGTTGAGAGCAATTATAAGATGCCATTGACTACAAAACCTATACTACCTTCAAAGAAAAGAAAAGCGTGCATCTTACAACTGGTAAAACATGAGTATCTGTTGTCTTAGTCCCACCACTTTGTGGGCCCTACAATAACCTCACTAGTCATCCATTGGCAATGCTAGGACTAAACACAAAGCTTTGTATAACCTCTGAGTTACAGCATTTCCTTAAAACCTATTTCCCTTTTCCTGCTTCTTTCTATGCTAGTTCAGGCAGTACAAGAGGAGGTCTATCTGTCTGTCTCCATTTCCTCCTTAAGATTCTATTCCTCTGCCCTTAAGGCCCAACTCCAAATCCTAGTTCGCAAGGATGAGACTGAACCCAGATTTCTGCAACTTACACTCCCCAAATGGAATATACAGTTAGTAAGTTGTGCAGAAGTCTCTGACTTTGAAGACCCCTTTATCCTTCGGGCTTCTGACTTTCAATCAGCTTTTTCTGATAACCAGATGCTTGGCCCACCCTTTGGACACTACGTATTAGACCTGCTGGAAGTCCTTCAAAGGCTGATCTCTGCAGTCCAGTTAGTGTCCAGAGTACTGCTCTGCTCTTCTATGACAAACAGCCTCACAACTGCTACAAGAGCAGCTCCAGGAAACACTTCATCATGGCTTGAATCCTGCCACAGTGTTTAAAGCACATTGGCCGCTTGATTATCACCCTGTGGATCATTTATTTTGTGAATTATCTGTGGTCACTTAGAACCCTAGTTTGTCCATCCTCCTGGTGCAGAGGGTGTATCCAGATGCCTCCACTCTCAACCACCACAATCCCTCTGCCCTTTGCCAAGAATTCATGTATGCTCAGGAAATGCAAACTCATTCTAACACTGGCCCAAGAAAAACAGAATTAGGAACAGAGGTGGCTATAAAACAAATTCTGAAATACATCTCTAAGCCAAAAGGAGAGAACTCATAGTTTATCAGTACCAGAGATAACCTTATTTAGTGTGTACAACTAATAGTGGGCTTTATTCTTTGAAGACACTCTGAGGCACATACCAACCTGTAATTGGATGAAATTCATTATATATGTGTGTGTGTGTGTGTGTGTGTGTGTGTGTGTGTGTGTGTATGCTGTTCAGAGGTATATCATCTTTAATTATCTGCCTGAAAATAGACTAGAAATCAGAAAATTAGATAAAACCCCAGAGGAAAAGAATGAAATGACCTTAAAGTTTATCACTGAAAAATAAGAGATTTATAGATGCTAAAGACATGGTGATGGCAGGTGGGAGATGAAAAATTAGCAAATAGGGTAGAGAAAAGGAGAGGGAAAATAAAAGGATGGGAGGGGGACTTGTAGGCACCCTGTGGTAACAGTGATGAAAATGGAAAGGAAAATCAACAGTTCTGACTTTCTGCTTACTACACCCTGGGGCAACTGCAACTGTAGCTGGTGAGGGGTGGCTATAGATATTTGCATTTATTTTTTCAACACGATGAAAATAAAAAGAACAGGCAAAAGGTGGAAAATGTGGTGGGAAAGGTGGAAGAAGTAATGAGGAAAAGGAAAACCAGAAAAGGAAGACCCAAAGAGTCTGAGACCAGGAAAAAGAAGCACGTGGTGCAAATTCAAGCTAAAAAGTACTTGAGGTCCAGCTATTTTAAGAGAAGCCTGATGTGGAGGGCCAAATGAGACACAGCCTGAATCATCACTGTGCCCTCAATGCCTAGTTTAGTAACTGACACATTGTGAATGTTCACAAACGTTTTATACAATAAAGGTTATGTATATATGCATGTGTGTATGTGAGTACACAGTAATATTCATCTAGAGATTTGGGAGAGAACTAAAAAACAAAAATTCTCTTCAATATGACAAACCTAGCCGTTTATTCCTACCTCTCTCTCCACTAATGCTTGGTCCTCCAGATTGCATCAAACCACAGCAATTCTTTCTCAGAATGCCAACTTTCCTGTTTACGAAAACTGTCTTGGTCTGGGCATCTTATTATATGGATTTTTGCCTTCCTATGCACTCATTGAGGGTAGAGAGCAGTCACTCACAGCACTGTCTGTAATGGAACTAGACACATAGTTGATGCTAAAAAAAATACAGAGTGAGTGAATTAAATAAATGGTAAATCTCAATTTTTATCAGGTAAATAGAAGGTTGATCTTAATCTCCAAGGAATTGCCTTAAGGTAGAAAAGGAAAGTGACAACTTTCCAGCCATGGTGGCTAACAACTGCTTGCTGCTTTGAAGAAGGCAAATGGGGCTGTTTGCTCCCTCCCTCCACCTTCTCTTCACAGAGAGTGTCCTAACCCCAAAGGTCATATTAGGAGTCAGAATACTCTGTTCTTAGTCAAGCTATTTTGCTGGAAAAAAAAAAAAAACTCTTAATATATTTCATCTACATGAAGATAGCTTTTCTGCATGCAAATTGTTATCTCATATTTTAGAATAAAGGCCAATTTTAAGGCATTTTGATTTTTACTATTTTTTCAGGAAAATTAATATATCTTTGCATACTATGTTATACAGTTTAAATACAGTTTTCAGGGATAAATCTCATCTTACACATTTAAAAAAAAAATGTTGTGTTGTTGTCTGAAGCCAAATAACTAATTAGATATGATGCTGTCACAGAAAAACAAACAAAAAAAAACACTCCAAAATGGTCATCTCACTCCTCTTTCCTATCCTACTCAGGACTAGTTGGGAATATAAGAATGGTGGTAGAGCTACTGTACTATTTGTTGTTGGATGTTTCTTTGTTTTAACCAAGGACAAGTCATTAGATTGGCTAGTGGAAAAGAACCTGATTGCTAAGGAGCAAATACACGAAATCTTCCACTGTAGATATAAAGTATGGTTCACCCAATAAAATATCAGGAAATTATTTTCATTCACATTATTTTCTCTCTTTCCTCCCTTTTTTGGACATACCTCCAAGCCTTATCACATGCTGATTCTTCTCCTAGAACACTGTCCCTAATCTCACCCCAGTTCTTACTTGGCTAACCTGTACTCTTCTTCTACCTCAGCTTAGTGTTACCACCAAGAAGCCTATTCAAGAATACCCAAGACTGGACTTGATGGTATTGCTCTGAACTCCCACAGCACCCTATACTTCCCCCCTCATAGCTCTGATCATACTAGATTGTAATGGCTTTTTCATGATCTTATTCACCATGGTAGCCCCAGCATCTCTCAGTTTCTAGCACATAGTGAGTTTTCAACTCACTAGAAAATTCATTTCTATAGTCTTCCCCACCTCTACCATTAAGTACAAATTGCTCTTTCCATATTTCATAGTACTTTCACAGACCTATTCTAGGTGATCTCATGTTATAACTAGTTGTGCTAGTTGTGTACTGGATGTCTTCCCTCACAATGTTTCATGCTTCCAGGGGTCAAAGAATTAACCTTATTTATCTTTGTATTTTCTCGAGGACCTAACTTCTTCCTTATTTGTATGAAGTAGATCTTGTTAAATTTAATTTAATTTCTTTTCCCTCTAGCCCCACTGTCACATTGTTAATGATTAGTAATGACTGGTTCATACTCTGTAAACAAAAATTTAACTGCACTAGAGAAATTGCTATTTGGAAGAACAGGTTACAGAATGTTTTGAGAAAGCAAAAAAAAAAAAAAAGAAAGAAAGAAAGAAAGAAAGAAAAAGAAAGAAAGGAAGGAAGGAGGGAAGGAAGGAAGGAAGGAAGAATAATGTGAATAATTATCTCATAGTTTATCTGGTTTGTAAATCCAAGAATTCATAAGAGGGTTTTGAAGTTTTTTTCTGCAAGCATAAAAAAGTCTTGTGATTAGTTTAAATTTTGCAATTTTAGTGTCTGGGATCCTTGGAGTGACTATATATATTACTGTATATATATATATATATATATATATATATATATATATATATACCTATATATATAGGTAGGGTCAGAATTAATTTTAGGGAACTAGATGTGAAGACACTGAGATGTCATATGCACACACAGACACACACATGGAAAAAGAGTTGTAAATTGGAGAGAAATTTTTGGTCTTGGTTCTAAACCTGGAAGGGTCCCAGTTAACTGAGATGAAAGGCAGCATAATCAACACAGCCTGACACTTTTGCAAGCCAATAATTTAAACTCAATTCAAGTCATTGTGATTTGTTGCTTGTATTGCATACTTGTCTGGTCACAACTTTAAAAAATTAGATGGAACATTGCAACCCCTACCTCACTGGTGTCCCAGCTTCTTTACTTTTTCTCTTGAACAGTCCATTTTTCACACAGTTTACCAGAGTGTTGTCATGAAAACATAAATCATAATACATATGTCTACTATTTAGAACTCTCCAATGGTTTCACATCTCATGAGATCCCAAAATCCAAAGTCCTTATATTGGCTTAGCAGGCCCTGGATGACCTCTACCAACAACTCTTAAAAGTATTCTCCACTTTGCTCCAATTTTCTTTTAGATCCTGGAACAAGCCAAGCTATTCCCAGCTTAAAGACTTTGCATCCCAAAGGTCACCAGTTTGATTTCCAGCCAGGGCACATAACCAGGTTGGAAGCGAGGTCTCTAGCCAGATACTTAGCTGGAGGCAGGTGAAAGGCAACCATACATTGATGTCTCTCTTCCTTCATCTCTGGCAAGAGACCTCGCTTCCAACCTGGTTATGCAATGTTCTTTCCTTAGATCTTTCCAGAGTTGGTTCCTTCTCATCTTTATAGTCTCAAGTCAAGTGTTATTCCCCAGCTGCTGTATTTAAAGTAACCATTCATCTCAACATTAGTAATTTTCTTTCTTTTTTAGATTTTTAATTTTTATTATTTTTCAGAGAGAGGAGAAAGGAGGGAAGCAGAGAGGGAGAGAAACATCAATGTATGGTTGCCTTTCACCTGCCTCCAGCTGCAGATTTGGCTGGAGACCTGGCTTGCAACCTGGTTATGTGCCCTGGCTGGGAATCGAACCAGTAACCCTTGGGTTTGCAAGTTGGTGCCTTACCCACTGTGCCACCAGCCAGGTCAACATTAGTAACTTTCTAAATCATTACCTTCATAGCATTTATTGCCATTAAACATCATTATCTTATTTATAGGCTCACTTATAGTGTGTCTTCCTTTTTAAGAAAATAAATTCTGTTAAAGCTCCTTATACACTTCTGTATCCTCAGCAACTAGAATAGTGCCTCATATAGAGTAAGTGCTTAATAAATATTCATGAAATAAATTATTGTGAAATCATTTGGGATCCTTTTCAGTGCTGAATTAGTTCAGTGTCTTGCCCAGGGCTGAGCAATTCAATCTGATTCAATTTAACTTAGTTTAACAAACATTTATTTCATTTTTTCACCTCTGATTTTCCAGAACTTAAGAATCATGCCTGTCATGATATAGATGCTCAACTAGCAATAATTAAGCAAAAGAATGAACTGTATGCTTACTGTGGGTAACACTACGATAGGGACAGCAACTGGGAAAGGAGGCCACAGTAATGTGGAAAGCAGCCCTGTAGCCATTTGTTGGCTGACAACAGGCCAGAAGCAGAGGTCAGCCTGGTCTCTGTGGCAACATTTATATTGAAAGCATAGGAAGGCACTTATCTTCCACATTCTCCTCAGATCAAATAGGAGCTATAAGAATGTTTAAAAAAAAAAAAAAATGGAGAGGCCCATGTCACCAGTCTTGTCCACTGCCAGTGTGTGGATCTCTAAGCTGCTTGCTGGTTAGATTTGGGAGAAAGGCCTCTTTATCAATCTTGTTCCCACTGGAGTTCACTGATGGTGGAGTATAGCACAGGGCCAGTTTCCCAGTAAGATGAACCCTTGGGGCCAACCTGTATCACTTCAAGGGAGGAGTTACTATGGAGAGGGCTGCTTTCCTTAGCTCCTTTAGGCCTGAGTGAAAGGTGGGGATGGCAAGGGAAAGTGGTTCAGCAAGGGTTAAAGCTGCAACTTGTGAAGCATGAGATTGGCTCTGTGTCAGCTCTGAGACTGTTCCTACAGCTGTATATCTCTCCTGCTGCTCTACTTACACTACTGGTGACACCTTTATGGAAAAGCACCAACTATACTGTGGATTCTACAGGCAGGATCTTTCTAAAAGCAGGGCTGAGCTGGAATACCTATTAAGAATTGGCCCCCAAATACACTACTTCTATTTCTCTAAACTCTCCAAAGTAAGATAATATAGCCCCATTTTAATATGAAAAAACTGGAGCTCAAATTAGGTATATAAGTTTAAAAATTCACACTCTGGAACCAATCTGAGCCAAGCTCCATCACTGTGAGATCTCAAGCAACGGACTTAACCATTCAGAGGCTCAGCATCCTAATTTCTAAAGTGAGGGTAAAAATAATACATAACTCCATAGAGATTATACACACACACACACACACACACACACACACACACACACACACACTTCCTTGAAAGTATATGGTAAATACTACTTCATTGTTCAACAAATATTAGGCACCCCATTATTCAAGGTTACTTAAGCAGTATAGAGTCCAGATTCAAACCTAGGCCTGTCAGTCCCCAAAGCCCAAGTTCCTTCTATCATACCAGGGGTAGTCAAGCCCTAGCATGCATCAGAATGACCTAGTGCACATGGTAAAACACAGGTTACTAGGGTTCATCTCAACAGTTCTAGGTCTGGGTGGAGCCTGAGATTTTTTGTATCTAACTAATTCCCAGGTGATATTAATGCTGCTGCTCCAGAGACTTTGCTAAGAACCACTACACAAAACACCTAAACCAAAGTTTGTTCTCAAAGAACATCTAAAAGCAGCTCAAGAGATTTTACATGATAATAAGGTATGAAGACTTCCAGAGCAACTGCATTTTAAATAGATTATGGAAGTTGAGAGAAGGCAGCTCTGCTTATAGAGAAGCACAAAGTAGGGCTGATTTTTTAGAGAGAGGAATTTGTCCTTTCAATCATACAAAGTTGTAAACCAGCTCTTCATCCAGAGACTATGAAACTACTGTGTGCAACACAAGAAGGCCTTAGGGGAAATTCTCTTGACTGCTCACCACAACCATAACGGCAAACAGCCAGCCCTGGAGGCTGCTTTGGGCTTTTCCAGCCATGTCCAAACCACATTGTTGGCACTGGTTCATTCCTGAACTCCCTCACCTTGGGATTTGGGAGCTAATGGGAGACATGGAGCCTACACATCTATTTTAACAGTGAGTGCACTCGGCTGGGATGGATTTTTCCTTTCAATGAAGCAACTACAAAATACTGCCTCACCAATTTATTTCAAAAAGAATGAAACTTGGATACCTGTTTTCCCACTAGCTAAATAAAGTCCATGCTTAGGATTTCTGCACCCTGGAACATCAATATTGACCTTCCTAAACTCTTATCTTTAGTCCAGCTAACAATGAAGGTACCAGTGCATCGCACAGGGCTCTCTTCACTCTTCTTAAGGCCCTCTGCCCTGTGGTTAATGCCCATATCCATTTCTACTATAGACTCTCAATTATACAGGGTGCACACAGTAAAATGGCAATAACTTTGCATCTCCTTGTTTCATGTGCTTCTTATTCATTTTGAAAAACTGGATGTTTTTCAAAACTTAGAAATGTATGTTTCTAAGGTTATAACTTAACATCACTGTTTCAGATATAAAGTATGAACTTCTGAGAGCAACTCCCATGTCGAAGGATTACAATGTTAGAGCAACCATAATTTCTGGACTGCGTGCAGGGGGATCTACTAAGAAAATTGTGGACTTCAATAACTTCCCTTTACGTACAGTTTACAATGTGAAGAAGGTGTATGATGCTGATCCTGATGTCGCCATACCAACAAGGAAAACACATAAGGTATGCAAGGATTGCACAAGTCCAGATATTACACAGAATCCAGGAGATCATCATTGAAGATCTAGGAAAGTCACTGCACTCCATAGCAAGAGAACTGCAGATGTTGGCTGCAAAGGTTCCCAAGGTTATTGCTGAAGATATCAGATACAGGTTGTATGTTCTTAGAAGAGGCCAGTTTATGATGCAGCAGACAAAGGAAAGGCGCTTTGGAAAAGCAAAGAAACTGCTAACAACATTGAAAATCCCAAAGAAAAAAACCCTTTGATTTTCTTCTCAGATGAAAAGAATTTTCATCAGGACCAAATAGTCGACAGAAGACACAAGTGGTTCTGTGAGAATCTTAATGAAGTCCCAATTGTCAAGAAAACAAAATTTCCTGCTACAGTGATGGTGTTAGGTGTTGTCAGCAATGAAGGAGATAGTATGACCCTGCAATTTTTTCCCACAAGGCTTGAAGGTGATTGCTGATGTTTATCTTGATGTTTTGAGAGAAGTAGTTGTACCATGGATGAAGTAAATCACAAACGGACATCACTTTATCTTCCAACAAGGTGGTGCACCAGCACATACTGCTAAAAAGGTGCAAGAATTTCTCAGTGTCAATATTCCTGAATTCTGGTCAAAGGAAATCCAGCCACCTAGTTCAGCAGATGCAAATCCTTTAGACTACTATGTATGCAGCGTTTGTGTGAGAGAAGTTAATAACAACCTCATTCCAATAAAGAGGCTGTTTAAGCTAAGATTGAAAACATGATGATGTCCATGGATAAAGAAAAGTTAATGAAAGCGTGTTCAAGATTCCAAAGTTGAATCGAGTCTATTATTGCAGCAAATGGAGACTTTTCTGAACAATTTAAAAATAATGACTATGTTTATATATTTACATATAAGAATAAATTTATTTCAAAATATAACACTTTGTGGTGTTATTTTACTAAAATTTTGCCAATTTATAGCGTGTACCCTGTATAGTTCTCCCACACTATCTTAAGCACTTTAAAAATCAGATTTTAATCTCCTTGTAGGCCATTTTTGCCCAACTTTTCCCATAAACATTGGTTTAAAATGTAGTTCTTTGGCATAGGCTCCTCAAAATGCAAACATCCCTGGCAGAATAACACCTCAAAGCAACCCCTGACCATCAATGATTTGAGGAATCTTTTCCAAGTGTCAACAAGCTAAGAAAAGATCTCAATCTTAGGCACAGACCTCAAGCTTCTTAGGGGCTGGGCCTGTGACTAATGTTTCTGTATAATCATCCCCTCCAAAAGGCCTTTCTTTTATTCTGCCCTGTTTCTTTCCATATTTTGCTAAATTTTTTGTAAAGGCAAGTGATTGTCTCTATGCGTTAGCTGCTAAGTCTTTCAAAACACCTTTGTATATTGAAAATGTGCAAATACTACATTACTATTCCAGGTCCCCAATATTTAAAAAAAAATGTTTTCATTTTTATTCAGGGTATTTTTCTTTTCCTTTTTTTAAAAAAGATTTTATTTATTAGTTTTAGAGAGAAGGAAGGGAGAACGGGAGAAAGACATCAATGTATAGTTGCCTTTCACCTGCCTCCAGCTACAGACCTGACTGGAGACCTGGCTTGCAGCCTGGTTATGTGCCCTGGCTGGGGAATCTGAACCAGTGACCTTTGGGTTCCCAGGCTGGTGCTTTATCCACTGTGCCACCAGCCAGGGCTCAGGTCCCCAGTATTGAATTTCATAAACAACATATCACTTCCATACTAGAAAATGAAAGACTCCCTCCATTTTCCCTTGTCTCCTCCTATAATATTAGACTTTAAAATCCTTTAACAATCTCTTATTGTCAGCTTTTCTTAGTTGGAGTTATGCATTAGATTTAGCTAGGCCACTTTTTAAGATCACGGATACCTGGGCCCTACTTCATATCTACTGAGGGTCCAACAAAGGGACTTAGGCATTCAGATTAAAAACAAAACAAAACAAAAAAAAAAAAAAAAAAAACATGCCTCCTGTTGCTTCTAATGCACATACTTAGTTGATCTAGTTCAAGCTCTTCATTTTTTAAGATAAAGGACCTGAAGTCCAAGGAGGGAAGGCACACATCCAAGGTTACACAGCCAGTTAGTGGCAGAACTGACTCTCTAGTACAATCTTGAAATAGCCAATTAATTGCCTTCACTCACAACTTTGCACAAAAGTGCTCTTTCTCTGTGTGTCCTACAAATTTAAATGTATCCAGCAAAAGTTATAAAAGAGAAGAAACAAAGGGGTAGAGGAAAAACAAGAGGGAGGAGTACCATGGACTTCAAACAATTCAAGGATTTGAATAGGGATAAAAAACCTGTTAAGGTCTCAAATGTCCAATACTTACTAGCTAAACAGAATCTGCACAGAAATTATTTGAGAGTCACACTACAAACACTATTGAGAATTTCATGATCCCTGAGTTTAGTGGCTATCATCTTTGTATTGTTATTAATCAAACAAGGTTGGTCTTTCGTTCCCCAGTATAATCTCTTCAATTGTCCTTTGTACTGTGACACTTTACCCCATACTGAGTCCCACCCAATCTTTTGTTTTCTTGCAAGTCAGACAAGCTCCCATCCTGGGTTAAAGCCATTTAAGGAGGGGCAGAGACAATGTCCCAATGGACCTACTTATATGAGTTGATTTTCTTTTCAGATTTATTTGGGGTGAAGGGAGATGTGAAGCCTTCAGAGTTTTTTCTACCAACACATCAATGATATCTCAATCTAGAGGAAGTCTTTTTAACTGTCACAATTGTCTGGTTGAAATAGGATCCTGAAAGAAATCAAGCTATTGTGAATTCAAGATTAAGAAAAAGTGGCTGGGTATTGGTAGCATCAATTTGTCAATAGCTTAACCTTTTGCAAATATACAAGTAACCCTTGCCTTTTGCAATTTTGGTTTCTGTCCCTATAAGTTTTGATAGGTCAAAAAATGATGTTGAAGTCATTTTATGCATAGCTTTGGGCTCTCCCATCACATCCTAGTAGTGTCTGTCACCTTCTCTGCTCATTCAAACCCCCTCTATGCAATCTTGTCCTTCACCTTACTAAAACCAAAGTCATTAGGTGATATTCCTAGAGTTCTAGAATTTCTTACTCCCTACATTTATACCTAACATTCAATTTCCTTCTTTGTATCAACTATCTATCTTCTCTGAAACAATTGTCTATATTCATCTACTTGCCCTTTCCTTAACCTCTTGCACTCTGGTTTCTATCCCCATCACTCTTCTTCACTCTTCTATTTTCATCAGTAAACTCATGAAATGAAATAATATTTTTAGAGGATATGACAGTTCCTGACATAAAATAACTGTGGGTCTTCCCAAACATAAGAAAGAACATATATGTATGTACCCTTGCATGTGCACCACCCTCCCACACACACACAGTCAACTCCAATGGCTTTTCCTCTCATTTACTTTTTTTGTGGCATTTTACACCACTGACCACTCTCTTTCCACTGAAAGTTTCTCTCACTTCACTTTAGGGACACAATATATTAGTGCAGTGTCTTATTACTTCTTTCTGTTTTCCTCCTACCAAATATGGTCATATCCCAAAGTTCACATTTGTAATCGTTATCTTTCTAGATTCTCACTTCCACAGATCACTGCCAATCAAACCACAATCCATATACCGGTGTCCATCAGCAACTGTTAGTCCTGGTCCTGGTTATCCTCTCTTTTCTGTGAAATCACTTCTGATCATTTTTGCCTCACTGGAATCTCCAAATGGAATAAGAAATTGTTCTAAATGTCAATAACTCGTATCACTAAGTATATAGATGAGATCATCTGGCATTTTTGGTGGTGGTGGTGGGGGCGGGTAACAATGCTTTCTTGATAGAGGAACCAGTGTGTTGATTTACATTGTCACAAGTGTCTCCTTTTGTATGGCTTGGTACTTTGGGAGCATTGCCTTTGAGGTCCTTCACACTATTTTGATTTCAGTATTCACCTCTACTCAAAAAAAGTTCATTCAAATCAACATCTCTAATTCTTGCTTCTGTCCAGAGCTCCAAACCTGTATCTCTAGCTGCTCACTAGACTCCAATCACCATCAACAACCAGGATATTACATTAACTCTTTAAACTCAACAAGTCAAAACTAAATTCACACCTAAAATGCTTTTTAGAAGCAAATAAACAAACTTACACATTTCCAAATATGTTTGATGTGTTTATGTAAATTTTAATCCTACACAAAGACAAGGATTCATTTTCCTTATGAACACCTTTAAAGTTACAGATAAAGTCCATTTTGCATAATCAAGATCCATTCCTCTTCTACTCAGAAATGTCCATTGCTAACAGTTAAGTTTTGGTATCCTTTTTCTATACATTTGCATGCATACAGAGTATGTACTTAGAAAAAACATGACTTTTTTTTTTACATCTCAGTGATATCATATTGTAATGTATCTTTGTTAAATTGTTCTTTTCAATCAACAAAATATGCTGTAAATATTTTCCATGTCAGTCCACATAGATATAGCTAATTCTTTTTAAATAAAATGTATTGGGGTAACATTGGTTAATAACACTATGTAAATTTCAGGTGTATACTATTAAAATTACCATATATTTAACCCCCTTTACCCTCCCCCTGACCCTTTTCCTCTCTGGTAACCACCAATCTAGTCTCTGTATCTATAAGTTTCTTTTTTGTTTTGTTTTGTTAGTTCATTTGTTATCTGAATAGCATTACATAGAAAAGACACCCATAGCTTATTTAGCCATTTCCTATCTAAGGACATGGGGTCAGAGACACTTCCATGCATTCAGCAAACCACTCTGTTTTCCTTCTAGGTACACAAGAAGTCACATCAAGGGTGGAGAGCAATATAACTAGTTCTGAGCAATGGAAAGTAGATGGAAGTGATAAGTTCTATTTCTAAGTCTGGACGCTAAAATCAACAATAAATTCCTCTGCTCTCTTTTGTTTCTATAGTGATTGAATGGGTAAAGGGAGGCACATGTGTGAACACTGGGTATTACAAGATTAGAGAAGCTGTACCTCTGTGTGGAGAATATGATCCCTCTCCTCACTGACCACATTGAATTGTCCAATGAACAATACCTTATAGTGTTAAAATATTGAGATTTTAGTATTGTTTATTATAACATCTATCATTGCTTATCCTAACTAACACAGACCTTTAGATTCTTTCCAAGGTTTTGCTATTCCCCACAATGCTACAATGAACATCCTGTGGACATGTACAGTTGTTTTCTGATGATACATCCCTTTCTTACAATTTATAGTTTGCTTTAGCTAAAACCTTATAATTACTGTTAACTGTTCTGGTTTTTTGTCCTCTCCCATCCAATTAGTTACACAGTTTTGGTAAATTTCTTGTATTTCTTCTTTTTCCCAGCCACCTCCTAATATTAATCCAAATTAGGATCTCTACCTCACATCTGGCCTCTCTTGCTCAGCCCTCTACCCACTCTAATCTATCTTCACAGCCACAGCTGATCTAAGTTTCATAAACCTCCACTTGGATCATGTCATTATTGTTGCTTAAGAAATGATCACGAGAGGAGCAAAAAGGGGATGGATGTAATACAACAATTAAATTTAAAAAAAAAAAAGAAATGATCACTAGCTCCTCATTCCATATATGATAAGTTAATAACACTTTGACATAAAACTTAAGATTATAATTTTGCCCCGTTCTATTCTGCCAACTTTACCATCAGTTTCTTTTCCAAAGAAAATACATTTCAATCAGCAGTACCTTTCCATAAATCTGAATTTGCTGCCTATGTTCACAATGCTGCTTTTACTTAGTCCCATTCTTTAGTATTCTGAGCCTTACCTTGGTCTTATTACCTTTAAGACCAAGATAATATCCTCTCTTTTCTGTGAAATCACTTCTAATCATTTTTGCCTCACTGGAATCTCCAAATCCATAAATTTCTTTATCACCTGTATCTCCTCTTTGACTCATGGAAACTCTCTCTTTAACCTTTAGAACAATCAGTTTCATACCATCACCCACATTAAGACCTCTCTGTAGAATAATACAGCTTCTACTTCAGGACATCATCTGCTCTGAAACATTATAGCATACCCCTCTTTTTTTCCTAGTTGGGAGTACTATGTCTCTCATTCACCACTCATATTTCTTCTTTTGGTATGTTTTCCATAAATATCCCCATATCCTCAAACTCAGTTGTTCTTTTTCTTCTGGCCTTTTTCAACTGATCCAAAAAGACTCTCATCTTTTCTTGCTCAAATTAGGGTCATAGTGAGTAAGGGTGGGAGGCTACAAGTACATCTGTTGCTACTTCAAGGAAAACAAGAGCAGCAAATATATGGTGGTCATGTTGGGCATCTGTTGGGACTTTCATTACACAGGGCAGGAACTAGGTGTCAAGATTGGTAGAAGTTATCACAGGATATTCCAGATGAAAAGAGAAAATTAGGCAGTCCAGTGGAGGGAAAAATCTAAGGCAGAAATTGAGGCAGACATGTAACTAAACCCTTGTACTGAGAAAATAGGCAGGATGGAAACCAAGGGTCAAGTGTTTAGGAGGTTAAAAAATTACCACTCCTAGGTAGTCAAGAATCTATGGTGGCTTCAACATTTTCTTGTTTGTTCCATTTGTGATTCAACCAAAAACTCTAATTATGGTTGATGTGTATAAAAGCAGTGCTGATGCAACCAAATTAAAGAATGAAGAGCCACATGCTTTAACATGAAATTAAAAATTATTTTTAAAAAGTGCCTGTGCAGCCCTGGCTGGTGGCACAGTGGATAAGGCACTGGCCTGCAAACCCAAAGGTTGCTGGTTCAATTTCCAGCCAGGGCACATAATGAGGTTGCAAGTCAGGTCTCCAGCCAGGTCCATAGCAGGAGGCAGGTGAAAGGCAACCATACATTGATGTCTCTCTCCCTCTCTGCCTCTCTCCCTTTCCCTCTCTCTAAAACTAATAAAATCTTTTTTAAAAATCTGTGCAACATCCTCTAATGTTCTTGAAGCTGCCAAAAGTCCTAATCAGAATCTCTAACTGAAGTCTTTATCTTACTTCACCCCATTCTTAATTAAATAAGCTTCTCAACCTACATACACCTTTTTCAACTTTATAGTTTGTTCTGTTTTAGAACAATATTCTCATACTAGTTTTCATAACAAATATACAGCATTTTAGCTATGTCATTAGGCAAATAAGATTTATGAATACATATATTAAAGTGGCCATCTTTAGCAAGTTCTTAATATACAATGTATTCCAGGATCCAAGTAACTGCCTTACAACCCAGCTTTGAAAGCACCACCTATTCTTTAATTATCTATATGTTTATTTCTTGCCTCATCAAACAACACATTATCACCTCAAATAGGGAACATGCCATTTTTATCTCTTATACTTCCTCACAGTATTTCCTTAACACTAGACCAGGCACATAGCCTATATCTTCACTAGAGGACAGGGTTCAAATAAGAATTCAAGTGAATGGTAAAGTAAATCTTCCTTCTCTAAACCTATCCCTTTCACTTTTGCTCTTCCTTTATCACCACTTTCTTTTTTAAGATTTTATTTATTTATAGAGATAGAGAAAAGAAGGAAAGGAATATTCATCTGAGAGAAAAACATTGATCCATTGCTTCTCATATGTGCCCTAACCTGGGACTGAACCTGCAACACAAACATGTGCCCTGAGTGGGTATGAACCAGTGACTTTTCCCTTTGTGGGATGACGCATAACCAACTGAGCCACACCAGTCAGGGCAACCATCATACTTCTTTAAAGAGTACTATCAGGGAAAGTAACTCAACTTCTCTGAATTAGTTTCCATACTTGTATCATGGAAACACAGTACTTTACTTAATTTATGTAAAGTGGCTATTTTTAAAAGATTTTATTTATTTATTTTTAGAGACAAGGGAAGTGAGGGGGAGAGAGAGTGAGAGAAACATCAATATGCAAGAGAAACATTGATCTGTTGCCTCCCACTCGCCTCCAACCAGGGCTCTATCTGGCCAACAACCCAGGCATGTGTCCAGACCAGGAATCAAACTGGCAACCATTTGGTTTGCTGGATATGCCCAACCCACAGAGCCACACCAGTCAGGGCTAAGTGGCTGGCTATTCAATAAAATTGTTTCATCTCACTCCTTAGCTCAGCATCAATGAATTACTATTACTGATGGTGCAAATCAGTCACTGCCCCCTAGGTGTGCTAGGGTAACACTGTATGATAATTGTGTTGAGGATCCCTAATGGACTCAAGAGCGCTCCCCAGCCTTGATTTGAACAGAAGTCTGTGCCAAAGCCCAGTAAAGGCACACAGACAAGAGAGTGTACTCAGCATGTATAAATTCAGATGCTTCCAAGAGGGCTTCATGTCCTACAGGATAACATTCCCTCTGGTCTGGGAATAGGGCTATTTTTAGGTGAGAAGAAGCTTTTCTAGAGCCAAAGGAGTCAGTAGGTCTGTGGGCCTTACTCTCCAGAAGGGATCTCCAAAACTATAATTGAAGCCCACTCTATCAGGAAAAAAAAAAAAAAAAAAAACCTTCATATGTCTCTTTATTCATGTATATATTATATAAACCATATCACAATATACAAAAAGTATTTATTGTTAATCATTCTGGCTATGTATCTCAGTGTACAACAGACCCTCAAGGCAAGGTTTAATGTTTTTGCATTATTTATAAATTTATATTTCAAAGTTTTAAAAAGGATAATCTGCACTCTTCACTTCCTTCACTCTCATTTGTGTCTCTGCCTTCTTGGCCAGGGCTGCTCTTCCACCATTCTTCTGAATATGTTCTCTTTGAAGTCAACAATACTCCAAAGTGCTTAAACAAATTTTAAAAAACCACAATGTTCCATTCATTGAGACACATGGACTAGTTGATGCTCAAGCATCTGAATTCACAGTGAATAGCTAAATGAACTCTATTCTAAAGATACCTAAGGTAATGATGGAAAATTCTATAGCAGTAACTGGAACTACAATAACTAAGAAATTAAGTTATTTAGTTAAAACTTATGGCACTGTGGTATTCCTTTCTATTCTTGAGTACATTCATTCTTGGCACCAAAGAAGAAAAATCCTATCCCTTAGGCTATTGATACAGGTGGGAGTAAAAGGGGGAGTGAGAATTAGTTTAGTTATTCAGCCTCATTCACACGGTTTTGTTTCCACGGAGGAGTGAGAACACATGTGTGATGTCATCAAGACTACAAAATCTTCCCTCTCTCATTAGTCTTTTAAGAACTATATCCTCTGACTTATATTCACCCACCTTCGCTAGTCATACAAAAAGAATCTTTATCAAGGGAGAAAAATCTATGATATTTCAGTATGTAGTCAGTCAATCTAGTTGTCTCTTTTTATCATCATACCTGAAACATGTCTTGATGAAGCTTAAAATAGCACAAAAGAAAGAATTTTACAGAGTGAAAATCAAGCAGAACTCAGCAGAAAGAAAATACTTAGTTAAAGGCAAAGAGTGACTCAGTTCTACAGCCATTATCATAGCTAATGATACCAAGGAAAACATGGACATCCATACAATTCTTACTAGGTTTGCTGACTGACTTTGCTGTCAGTGTTCTGTATTTACTTTATATTGATTAACAATCAGGGTAACGTTAATGAGGACCTGGCAAAGCAGAGTTTGGTCCTCTGCTATGGGCTGAATTGTGTCTCACCAAAATTTATTATGTTGAAGCCCCTAACCCACAATGTGGTGTTATGTAGAGATGGAGCCTTTGGGAAGTAATTAAGTTTACATGAAGTCATGAGGGTGAGCCCTCATGATGAGATTAGTGCTTTTTAAAAAGAGACACCAGAGAACTTGCTTTCTTACTTTCTTCATCTTATAAAGACACAGCAGGAAGCAGACCCGCAGGCCAGGGGAAAAAGTGCTCACCAGAACTAAACCATCCTGACCTCAAACTTCGGCCTCCAGAAGTATGAGAAATAAATCCCTATTATTTAAGTCACCAAAGTCTATGATGGCAACCCAAGATGACTAAAACATCCTAGGTTTCCCCTTAGGGATAGCAACTCCAGGTAATCAGTGATGAGTTAATTTAATGTATACTATCTGTTCCCAGTTCCCTCACTCTTCTATTCCCCAATAAGCTCAGGAAAGTCTCAAATTATATTGAAATCACTTATTTCTGCTCCTATTGTTTGTCCTCCTCTAGGCTATGTCTATGTCAGTAGACCAAGACATTTTCATTCTTAAGCCTCTTCCAAAATTCCACAGAAGCTTACAGATTGGGCAAAGTTGTCACCTCCTCTCCTAGCCTCCATTTCTCCTATGAAGAAGAAGTGGTAGAGTAGAATAATGCTGCTGTTTTATGCTACTGTTGGTAAAGAAGTCAACAATATTGGGAGTAATGCAAGCACAATAGAGGATTATGAAAGGAAACAATATTTTCAGATAAGAATAAGAGGGAGTGGTTCATGGAAAGGGGAGGTAATATGGATAAAGAGCAATTGCCTCCTACCACAGGTTTGGAGTAGACACCAAACAAGTAAGAATGGAAATGGCCGGTGTAATGTTCCTTTCTATCACTTCTATAGACTCTGACACAATTTGTAGTGAAATTATATTCCCCAGAACTTGATTGATATGGAAAATATCCACTTCATGGATTCAACAGTTATGAACTACAGATGGATACTTAAGTCTCACAAGGATATTGAAATAATTAAATGAAGTAATATACGGAAAGTGTTTAGCATGGACCCTGGCTCATAGTAATCATCCCATAAATGGGAGTTGTTGCTGTGCTTGCTGTTGTTGGTTAAATTAGGCTTTCCTTATTATAGAAACTATGTTCCTGGCAATGTTAGGCTTGCTCTCAGTCAGTTCTGTGGTGGCATCAATTGTGGTAGTGAAGGAAGTCAGTTGATAACAGCCCTGGAAAATTACCTGAGAAATGGTGAAGTAGGAAATAGATGAAATGCACCATTCATCCTGCTACATGAATTTAGGAATCATTAGTGACATCTCCTTTCTCTCTCTCTGCCCCCAATTTTCAGTCTATTGCCAAGCTCCATTTCTTCCCTTAAATATCTCTTGATTGTCTTCCTGTTCTCCCAACTTCTCTATTCCTCCCTCATAGTCTATTTTTCAGAAAAGGTCAGTGTAATCTTCTTAAGATGTAAATTAGGACATCCCATTGACCATAACAATTTGATCACATGCCTTTACCTACACTGCTTTGCCAAATCTCACTAAAATGATGGTAATTTGGGAAGAAATTATTATAACAATATCATTGTATGTTGAAACTAGAAAATAGAAATACAAGGGTAATTTCTTGAGGAAATTGAATCTAAAACTGACAGTAGGGAAAAGTTGATAAGCAGTACAATTCATAGCAAGAATCTATAATGGTTCAGCAATTGGTTGTACCAGTATGTCTGGAATTGGGAGTGAAAATGAGGCTGAATGTGGAGTGTTGATTGTATTTTTATTAAGCAGTTAGAGACCAAGATCTTGTCCACAACTTCACACAATTTGGTGATTATCTCTGTCCTCCTCTCAACTGAAGGATGTGAAGCTTACTCTTTGTTAAGAGTAAATGTAAACAAAGGATCTCTCAGTTGGGCTTAACATTGAGCACAGTTGAAAACAGGAAAAATTTAAAATTTACATATTGATTGTTGAGACTTCTAGTCTCTTATGCCACTTGATTCCCAGCATGCTGGTATTTAAACATATAGTCTCTATGAAAGGTATTAGAATATTTTTCTTTGAGGATATGAAAAACCCAATCAATACTTGAATATGCTAACACAGAGGTTGTCCAATGAAATGACCTAACCAGACAATTTTGCAATGAAACCCATCATGGTAAATAGACCTAGGTTGATCCCCAATGAGTCTCACCTCCTGGTATTTATTTCTTTGTGTAATTCTCTCCCCTTAAACACTAGTGGAACCTATGACTTGCTCCTAACCTGGAGAATATGGCAAAGATGATGGGATTCACTCTTATGATTAAGTTATGTTATACAGGGTTCTGCATTAGCAGCCTGGAGCCAGGGTCACTTGGAGGCTTGAAAAAATAAGAGGGCATGCTGGTGAGGCCTACATGGCAAGAAACTTCCAGTAGCTTTAAGGAATCACGTGTGGCCTCTAGGATCTAAGGGTGGCCTTGGTCAACAGCTAACAAAAACCAGGATCCTCAGTCAAATGACCACAAGGAAGTAATTCTGCCAAAAGCCTAAATGAGTTTGGAAGCAAATTTGTTCCCAAATCTCCAGATGAGAGTGCATCTTGACCAACACCTTAATTGCAACCTGTGAGACCCTGAGCAGAAGGCCCAACTATGCCAGGCTTTAACTCCTAGTAATCAATGGGTGTCATTTGAAGCCACAAAGCTTGTGATAATTTGTTACACAACAATTGGAGACTAGTACATTCACAGTCTGTATCACTAAGTAGTCTGACCTTTTAATGAGCTTTCTAGGAACCTATTCATGAATATAAGCAGACAGCCAAGGATGATGAGGTATCTGAGGAAAGCTTCTTATATCAAAGATAGAGATCTAAACCAGCAAATAAACCAAGAACTGAAAAAAAAATAAACATAACCATTATTATTCTCAAAAAGATTGGAGAAGATATTGCATCCATCAAACATAAAGAGAATGATTTTTTAAAGATACTCAGAAAACAAAAATCATTCTTAAAAGTTCCTGGTTTTGAATTTCTTATTAGTAAGTGTTGTATAATAAGGAAATTGTCTGGTCTTTGTCCCAGATTCTTGGAATGTAACTTCTAAATCCTTGGAATTTTTTGAGTGATATGAGTGTCTTTGTTATTCAGGTCGAGCCTCTGGGATCATCTCTAAATTAATGTTACTGAGGTGACTCATGGTAGGCTCCTAGATGATTTCAGGATGGGAGCTGGCCATGTTGGAAAGACAAACCTTGTTATTAAAGGGTTAGGGCTTTGAGCCAGATGATATCAGCCCAATCTTACCTCTGGGGAGGAATGGGGTATTGGAGATTGAGTTAAATCACATGATCAGTGATTCAGTAAGTCATGTCTACATAATAAAACCATAATAAAATCTCTGCTAGGATAATGATGCATGTTCATCTCATTGAAGGCTGGGGGACAAAATCTCCACTTTGGGGACCCTCCCAGACTTCATCTTATGGGTCTCTTCATTTGGCTACTTCTCATTTATATCCTTTATATAAAACTGTAATTGTAAGCACAGTGTTTTCCTGAGTTCTGTGACTTGTTCTACAAAAATTATCAAACCTGAGGGGGCTATGATAACTCCTAGATTTGTAGCCAGTTGATCTGAAGTATGAGTGTCCTGGGGAGCCCTGACTTGTGGCTAGCATCTGAAATGAGGGCTATTGTGTTGGGAACTGTGCACTTAACCAGTGAAGACTACACTAGCTCTGGGTAGTTAGTGTCAAAATTGCATTGCAGTATTGCAGAAGGGCTGGAAGATGAAAACTGAAGAGATCACCCAGAAGTAGAATAAACAGATAAAGAGAAGGGAAATAGAAGATAAAATACAAGCAAGCTACAGGATCAGTCCAGGAAGTACAACAAAACAATGAGTTCAGAAATAATAAAGGGTCAAGAAAATTGGAGAGAAAAACATAAAATAAATAATTCAAGAGAATTTATTGGAATTAAAAGACAGTTTTGTTTTGTTTTTAAGATTTTATTTATTATTTTTAGAAAGAGGGAAGGGAGAGACACAGAGAAGGAGAGAGACATCAATGCATGGTTGCTTTTCACCTGCCTCCAGCTATGGACCTGGCTGAAGATCTGTCTTGCAGCTTGGTTATGTGCCCTGGCTGGGAATCGAACCAGAGATCTTCGGGTTCATAGGCAGCACCTATCCACTGAGCTAACAGCCAGGGATATAGGGATATATATATATATATATATATATATATATATATATATATATATGTATATGTATATGTATATATATATGTATATGTATATATGTATATATATAATATTATATATTATATATAATAATATATAATATAATACATATATATAAATTTATTATTTTTTTGTTTCAGGATTTTTTAAAATTTAATTTTATTATTGTTGTATTACATCCATCCATCCCATTTCTCCTCCCCTCTCTCCCCTTCCCTACCCACCCATTCCCCCCCAAAGTCAATCCCACTTGTTGTCCATGTATTTATATTTTTAAAAAGCTATATGAAACATTATTGGGACAATTGGAGTTACTTTATTATGTATTGTTTATTAGATAATAATTAATGTATCATTGTTAAACTTCCTGAATATGATAATTACATTGTATATGTATAAGAATGTTCTAGTTCTTAGGAGATACATGCTGATATCTTTAAAGTAACTTACAAATGGTTCAGCCGGAGAGAGAGAGAAAGAGGAGAGACTGAGGAAGAGGAGAGGGAAGAGTTATAGATATCAAATAAATGTGGCAAAATGTTAACAAAAATTGTGAATCCCCAGCATTCAAACAAATGCCTAGCACATAATAGATGTTCAGTAATTACCTGTGAAATGACTGAATAAAGCAATACCAAGAATTACTGGGTAGAAACAAGGGTCACACTGGTCAATTTTTCTCCTAAGGCCAAGTTAAGGCTCTGAGACCCTATTGAGAAAGGAGAAAGGCCCTTGTTAATGCAGAGACCTGTGAAGCTGACAGAAAAAGAGAGCAAATTTAGCCTCTTTCTGGCTTATGTACTGTGGTAAAAGAGGACAGGACCTACCAGAAATGGCAGAAGCCCAAAAGGTTACAACTAGAGGATAGGGCTTTAAAACAAAAAGGTAAATAATGACAGGGAAGTCCTAGAAATGGTTGTTTAGTACTTTAACCATCATCCAAGACAACTGAATTATGTGACACCTTGTCCTTGCAAGCGACTTTAATTGTGTATTGACTCTTCCCTGAAATTCCCCTTACCACACAACTGATGAATTGTACATTTTGCACTAACTCTCAGTAACGAAGAATTACAAGGAAAGAGGAAAAGGGGCATCTAGACACAACAGCTCATTCTTCACAGGAAAAATAAAGCTACCTTTCTCCCCAACTATTTTCATCATAGCAATCTTCTTTTTCTTAATTTTCTTTCCATATTTGTTTTTCCCCCCTCCATCACTATCTCCCACCCCAGGTTTGTGCCAGGAAAAAAAGTATTTTTTTAAAGTAATTTTGGGCAGAGACAATTCTTATTAAAATAATACTTTTTCCTTTTCAGAAAAGGATATACACACATACACATTTACTTACAAATATTGAGAATGATTATTGCAGTTGTCTGCCTGCCTCCAGGGTTAACACCACACCATGAAGGTTCTAAGACAATCATTTCTACTCTTTCTAAATAGCATTACTTCAGGGATACTATTAGTTCTACTTTCCCCTACCTGAACCCTACCCCTACACATGCCTGTGACCTGTAACACCAAATTCTACCAACTCTTTCTCTATGGCATTAGAACCATCTGTTTTTGCTTATTAATATGAGCACAGT
Source organism: Noctilio leporinus (assembly GCA_004026585.1). Lineage (NCBI taxonomy): Eukaryota > Metazoa > Chordata > Mammalia > Chiroptera > Noctilionidae > Noctilio > Noctilio leporinus. The sequence continues at coordinate 13,819 of PVIW01011448.1, read as the reverse complement.
ATAGATCTTCAGCAGTTCAGGACTTGGTGGGTGCTTCTCATCAGCTTTCCCTCATATCAAAGCCATATTATTGTAAGTCAAAGATTCCAAAAAGACCCACCTTTTAAAACCTCCTTCAAATTGTCTTGATCTCTTAATCTGTTTTCAGCTCCACAAATACCCCATTCTTGACTATCTAAGCAGACCTTTTTTTTTTTATCTCCTCCATCCCCCTACTCATTCACCATCAGAATTTCAAATTAGGAATTCCATTAATATTTTGAGTCCATAAAATCTAAATGACCCATTATGAACTGAAGCCAAGTGTACAGACAGGTGGTTAAGCAGGTCCAGCCAGCAGCCTTGGCACAACAAGTCTTGACCATGCAGACCTAAAACTAGAAGTTGCAGCAAAAATCAAGAATTATGATTTCACAAATGACCCTGAATTAACTATACCAGTTCAGGAGGAACAAAGCAGATTTATAGATACTTCCAGAACAAAGTATACTGCCAAAGACAGCTTTTCTCACTGGTTGGTTTTACCTAGTCATCTTCACTGGCTCCAAGTTATCTTTAAATCAAATGTCCAAACACTTCAGTCTGGCATTCAAAGCCTTTTACACCTCCCCTTCTTCCTGCCACTTACTCTTCTCTAACCTAATTTCTCATCAGTCCTTGGTATGGTCCCTCTACCTCAACCAGCCTGGTGTAGTATCACTATCAGATTTCAATTCTCATTCTTCTCCTTGCCTGTAATGCCTTTCCACTTCCTCTTTGCTACACTATATTAATTGTGTCATTTCAAGACCCACTTCTAGATATATTCCTTCCAAGAAGATTTCTCTGATTCACTCACAGTATCACTAATATTTTATGCTAAAACAGACTTTAAAGCTAAAGTTCAACTTTACCCCACCCTTGACTTTCAGGTGAGAAATTTGAGGCCCAAAGATATTAAATAATTTATATAAGGTCATGTTGTGAGTTTAGTGGTAGAAACTTAATCTGGAGACAAATTTCCTGGTTTCCTTGGCAATTTCCCTTTTATGTTGTCATGCTCTGTTCCCATTATCCCAAACCACACACACAAGTACAAAGTGTAGTGTTATGATCATAAACTAGTGTCTGTGTTTGTTTGGTTGTTTTTTTTTAGCTGTATTTGGATTATGTCAACCACCAAGTTCTAATAATTCTTTTTGTTAAAGGAACTGATTATTTTGTTTATCTTTTTAAAAGATTTTTAATTTACTTAGTTTTTAGAGAGCAAGGGAAAGAGAGAAAAAGAAACATCGATGTAAGAGAGAAACATTGATCAGTTGCCTTTTATAGGTGATGACCAGGGATGGAAATGCAACCTGGACTTGTGACCTGATAAAGGAATTGAACCAGCAACCTTTTGCATTATGGGATGATACCCAATAAACTGATCCACACCTGTCAGGGCAAGTTCTCATGATGACTCTTAAGGGAATAAATCATGCCTAATATTTCTGCCTCTTCTTCTCCTTCCCCAAAGCACCTAAAAGGACTGAATATACCACATATGTTCAGTACATGCATATTACCTGTGGACTACTTAACTTCAAAAAATATATAAAACAGAACCAATAAAACAAATACACTCTGAGTGGATTATTTTATTACATACATATTCAAAAAGGTTCCTCTAAACAGGACTTCCTATAATGCGCTTGGTTACAGATCATTAACTACAATCCAGAGACGGAGAGAGAGAGAGAGATGAGAAACCAGCTAAAAATGTGAGAATAATGACTCCTCTTACAGGCTGAAGAAATAAGAAATAGAAGGGCATTAAGGCAGACTTCCACTTTGCAATCCAAAGGATTTGCACAGTCCTTGTCTTACAACCCTCAACTCAGCAATGTGTTCTGTTCTTCATCAGCTGGAACTTGAGTGACATAAGTTTTAAATGCCTGTTCCACCGCTAATTATGTCTGTGGCCTAGGACACATCAATTAATCTCACTGAACTTGTGTTTTCTCATCTATAAAAGGTTAGGGTGTGGGGTGTAGTATGGAAGTTCAGACTTGCTTTGCTTTGCACATTTGTTATGAAGCTGAACATAATATATGTGAAAGTAATTTAAAATCAAATGGCATTAGATAAATGCAGGTTATTAACTCCCCATTCTATTTCACTCAAATCTTAGGAGACTAGAGCAAGTGAAGGATAAAAGCTTTGCATGTGAATACCATCTAAATTAATTGTTTGAATCCTCTACCTTCTCTATAAATGCTATTGTTCATTTCATCTCTTTATTTTATTTAGTAGAATATTATAAAGGTTGCTATTTTGGCTTTGTACATTGTCAAGGTGTTGGGAGATGATAGAAGGTTGGCAGCTGCTAAGAGTCAGGAAAGGAACCTATTTTTTTCCATAAACTGCTCTAAAATGGAGGGTTTAGGGAAATCAAAGCTATTGGTCAGGGAAAAGGGGACTTCTACTCTAGAATTAATTATCATTCTTTCATTCAATAATGAAAATGAGAAAAGAAGGAGAGAGCTTTAATTTTGCCACATTTCTCAGATTTTCCCTCTTTTGCATCTCCAGAACCTCTAGTATGCCTGAAATCAAAGGATCTTTGTGCTAGGTTGTATAAACTTATATTTTGAGTGGAATCATGATAAATGCTAGAGATAAGGTAGCCCATTGTATCCTTAAAGATATGACCCAACTGTTTTAACATATCCTTCATTTAACCCAGTTGGGTAACTTATATAACATGTCCAAATGTCTCAGATGAGGGGCCATGTCTGCTCTGGGACATCCAGAACCATGTTCATGCAATCCTCTGTGGAAATGGTCATCATTCTTATTCTTAGGTAGCTCTTGGCTTTTTTAACACTATTGTTCAATCAGGGAAGAGCATCTTAGGAGATCATTAATCAGCTGAAATATCAAATACTGTTAAAAAGCAAAACAGAAGAAAAAGACACCCTAACCAGTAACCTGCAATGAATCATCCATTTAACAGACATTTCCTGAATCCTTACTATGGTCTTAGCCCCCAGGTTAGATTTTGAGGACAACAAAAGAAACATGTAAGTAAAGCTTTCTCTATTAAGAGAGTATTAGACTATGGGGAAGAGGAAGGTGTAAATAAGATACAGAAAAGGTGCCTAAAAGTCAGGCATCAAGCAACCCATTCTATTTCACACTCCCGCCCTCCATGTTCCCCTAAAGCACTGTATTCAATGCTGGGCTGAGGAAAGACTAAAAAGCAAAACAAAATCTTGCTATAACATAAGGCAATATGTTATAGCTTGTGATGTGCTGAGAATTTTTAAATTAATCATAATACAGCCCAGTCAGTATATTTCTAACAACCCACCCTAATGGAGCAAAAGCCATGCACAAACAACCATTTTAGCATTTAGCCTCAAACCAACCTTACAGCATAAGTTTACATCATAAATGTTGGACTCTTTGTGATGAAGCATTGAATTATAGACAAGAGTATCAGAGTATCAATGAATATATATATATATATATATATCTCCAAGTTGTCCCCTGGTAGTGTCCTGCTTGAGGCCACCCAGTCTATGCCAAAACCCCACCCCATCACTCTAACTAAAGAAGCCATTCTGTTCAGTGACTCTTCTGCCTTCAACCCTTTTGAATACATGCCAGGGTTTAGTGAGAACTATTTAAATGAGAGATGTTGGTACCTTCTAAAGACAAACATTTTACCAAAGTCTAAAAGCCCAAGAAGTGAGTTCCAAGTGCAGGCTTACTGTCTGGTCAGATCTGGCATCTAGCAGTTTCAGTTCTAAACTGTTAGGGTTAAAAGTAGCCTGGCTGCTTAACTCTGGGATAGAGGAGATGAGAAAAAGCCCAAGGATGGTAAAGAGGATGAACTCTTTGTGTGAATTTACTGAAAGGAGGCCTGTCATCAGTGAAGGAACTTGATAGATAGGGTTTACCTCCCCTGGGCTTCCCCTGCCCCAGAGGTTAAGGAAGGTCCCCCCACTAGCTTAGTAGCTGCCAAGCAATGTAACCCTTCTCCAGACGGGTGGGCTTAGGCTGTGATGCTGCACTGAGGATCTGGGAAGTACATATCTCATCAGAGATTCTGATCTTGGGAGGGAGCTAGGTGAGACTATCTTCTCCGGTATTATTTAGTGCTGCAATATGGTGTAGGGAACAGAAAAATGATGCAGGTTCTAGAAAATTCTGGGTGGGTCAATGTCAGTAAGCAAAAGAAAGGGATTAGTAGAGGAGACAGTCTGGGAGGAGAGGGTTAGAGAAGGGGCTGCAGAAGGAGGGTTGCTATCCATAACAGCAGCACCATGTGTGTCCGAGATAAATTCACTCGTCATATTTCAAATTAGATTTATAGGTACTCCTTCACCCCAACCCCCACACAACAGTGGCTAAACGGGTGGTATTCTCAAGTTTTAATTGCAATTTTGCAGTATATTGGCATCTGAGTCTAGGTTTGACTAAGGTGATGCTTGATATATGTGTCCATAACTAACAATTTGAAGAGCTTCTAAAGTCTCCCTATGTGGTAGGAAGGGTACTGCAGCAGTGACCCGCCATTCCCTTCTCTATATAATCTTCGGTCCCTAATGTCATAGTGCTCCTTAGGAATGAGGAGGTGAAAAAGGTGTGGGTGTTTGCAGTGAATTTCCCCAGTCCAAAATACACACACACACATCAACAAGTTCATTAAAAAGTCCTGCTGATGCCTGTGAAGTCCAACTGAAAGGAAAAAGCAAGCTCCCTCAGTAAAAACGAATCAAGCAGACGCTCCAGTCACTACGGAGCCCAGGGCAGCCTCCACGCCGGAGCGCACAGCCCAGCCGCCGCTTCCCGGATAGTCTTGCCTTGCCCTCGGAGCTTCATCTGCAGGCTGCGGGAAGCCAGGGTTCCAGCCCTCCCTCATCACACACCTTTCCTGAAGCATCCCACACTTGGTACCCAACGGCAAACCGCTCAAATCTGGCAAAGGTTAGAAATGCAAAAAAATGAAGTGCAAATTTTACTTCAATCCAAAAGGACTGAACACACACACACACACACACACACACACACACACACACACACCGTCCTGGTTTATTTCTTTTCCCAGGTTAGAAAAAAGGATTACTTGCCCGCAGAGGCTTGGAGATGGGGAGGAAGAGGTTGGTCCGAGGCTAGGTTCACCTGCTGCTGAGGTAAGAGAGCAGACACAGGAAGGAAGCTGTTCAGGGCTGAGTGGTTAGGGGTATTGTAAAGACCCTCAAGTTCGCCTCTGGCTTTTTCCTTTGCATTCGAGTCTCTAAAGGGTTAAATGTGGCTGGGCTCCAACCTCCCACCACCCTCACTGCTCTACTCCCCCTCCCCTTATTTTCTCCCGCCTCCTATTCATGGCTAGAAGGTCATCAAGTGCTCTGTCCAGTCGGCGTTCGCAAGCCCCTCTTGATTCCCGCCCATCGGGCCCAAGGCTGCTTACGAAGAGGTGTGCGCTCACCGAGGGGCGTGTTCCAGCACTAGGAGACTAAGAGTCCCGGGTTAGACCTCGGAGCAGAGACACCATGGAGTGGGGCGGGGGAAAGTTTGGCTCGCTGCTAGAGGTTATAGAACTGGAGGGGGCGGGGCGCCGGAGGGTACTTTAGCCCTCCAAGCTCCAAGGCGCAAGCTTGCCTGACCTGAGGCGTCGTGCAGTCATGGACCGCCCGGCAGCCGCGGCCCCTGGCACTGCTCCACGTCGGGATGGAGAGCAGCCCTGGGAGTCTTCAGAGCCGTCACCGCTGTGGCCACCGCAGCAACGGCCGAGGCCAGCTCTTGCACTGCTCCACGCGCCTTTGCCAGAGCCCGCACCACAGTTCTGTCCAGAGCCTATTCCAGAACCTTGCCCGGAGACGACCCCAGAACCAGGTACAGAACCTGCTCCAGAGCCGCGTCCAGAACCAGCTACAGAATTAGACACACAGCCGATCTCAGAACCAGCCCCAGAACTGGCCCCAGAGCCGGCTCCAGAACTAGCCCGAGAACCAGCCTTTCGATTGATCCCAATACCAGCGGCAGAACTAGCTCCAGATCGAGCTCCGGAGTCCTGTCTGAAGCCGGCTCCAGAATCCTGTCCAGAGCCGAGTCCAGGACTTCACCTATTGCAGTGTCCGGTGGTCACTCCAGAAACCAGTCTACAGACTTCGGCATCACCGCGAACTCCAGTGCCCTTGTTCAGTATAAAGGTAAATAAATAAATAAATAAATAAATAAATAAATAAAAAGACCCCCTGGGGCAGGCAAGGCAGATGGCTATCAAGCTCTCAGGACTCTGGATACCCTTAGCATCCTATTTTGCTGCCATCGACTGGTAAAGATGCTTAGAAAGATGCGGGGATTGGAGGAGTGGGAAGAGGTTGGGAGACTGGAAGCAACATGTGGAAGTAAAAGTGAGCTGTTTGGGGCTAAAAATGAGGTGACAGCATGGGGTAGTGATTGGATCAGTGTTTTTTTCCCCAAGGGGAGCACTCATAGTGTGGCGAGCGCCTCTGTCTTGGAAAGGAGACCGAAGATTCTCTCAGGGGGCTTACGAAACCTACGGAGGTGTTTGGGGCTAGCCGGGAGAGGTACAGGGATGGGATTAAGTGAGGGCGGTGGAGCACACCTCTTAGCTGCGGTCACTGCCGCAGAGGCCCAAACTGCAGAGCCACAGCCTTCTGCTTGGTCCCCTCTCTAAGGGTCCTCAGCTGGGGTATAACTGACTGCCTTCCAGGGAGGTGATAGACGCCTATATGCTGCTGGGTGCTGGTACTCGGGATGGGGATGAAGGGATGGGCGGTGCCCACGCACACTGCAAGGGAAGGGCAGGATTCTCCTGGGAGGAAGGGGAGAGCATGCGTAAGTCGAAGCAACCATTTCATCTGTCTGCAGGATTTCCCAGCAGGTAGGTGCAAACACAGTGATATAGTCATGGGTCTCTTCACTAGCGAGGCGACTGGCATTCCTTACCAGGACCACTTGGAATCCTACAGGAGTCCTGATTTAGAGGCATGAGAATAGGAGTTGCTATTTGAGAGCGTGTGAATGGGAATCCTCATCTCTCCCCATCGTCAGAGATGCTTTCGTAAACATTGTACTTAGCCGAGAGAGGACGAATAGAGAATCTTTGGTCACCAGCCAAGGGGTATCGGGAGAGGAAGAAGGTTTTCAATGTTTGCCTTGGAACCCAAAAACCAGCGTCGGCTTTTCAACCGGGATTTGTGTCTTTCCTGCTTTCCCTACTCTTCCTTTCCCTTAAACTTCATTCCTTCAGACTGGGAAAATCATAATAATGCATACTTACACCTTCATTTAGCTTCCCCCTGCAGGAAAATCAAAACAAAACACAGTAATAAACAAATAACACACCACACCAACAATGCCCATTCTTCCTGCTGCCTAGCAGGGTGCCCGGACAGCGCTCTGGACCTCACACTTGTAGAATGTAGGGGGAGGGGGCACAGGTTGGCATCACAGAATAGGAATGGAAGCATCTCTGGCTGCCGAGTTATGAGCAGGGAGGCTTACGTTTGCAAAATAATTGCAATAATAAGTGACTGAAAAAGAGAAAATCTAAAGTGAAAAGTTTCACAGGGAAAACATACAGAGGTTTAAAAAGAAATAAAACAGGATTGTATGAGACTAAGACCATTTTTTAAAAATCCAACAACCCTGCTCTTACCAGGAGGAGGATCTTTCCCCTCCTTGCTGTGATCTCCAGAAGGGAAAGGTGGGGCAGCTAGACTTGAGGGGTAACCCTAACCAGGTACTTGCTCCTGTCTTTTTGAAAGACTTCATTAAACTGGTGAGAAGGGGACCTGTAGGGTCCACCTTGCCTGTGACCTTCTTATGTGAGATTTCAAGAATGTTACTGAGAAACTGACACCTGGGGTCTTAATCAATAGACTGATCATGGAAAGTGTAGCTTCTTTGGCCTCCAGATGACTGACTGGAGGCTAGAACTCCACGAATAAGCCCTGTGACCATGGGAAAACATCTCTCACCAGCTTGACTGGAAAATGTCTGTTGCCAGATAGATAAGGAAGCTCAAGGTAAAGCGAATCTAGTTAGCTTCCTCTACATAGTACCCCACTAGATGACTGACCATCAGGCACTTGGAAGCCCTGGCAGGAGACCAGGACCCGCCAGAGTTAGACTTGCCCTTGCTAGAGCTGGTCAATTGTTCAGTGACTTATCTTGTAAAATGAGGTTAAGAACTTTGACCTTACACTAAGGGGGTCATGTAGATGAACCCATCAGTAGGTCTAGAAGATTTTGAAAAATGCAAATTATTCTGTTATGCAGTTGCTCAGTGGTGTAGATGGAAACAGCCGATCTTCAGTGAAAGAACCATTATCTGCTGCATCCTTAGGCAAACTGCACCCACAGCCAGCTGATTTGCATCTTAACATTCAATGCAAACAGGTTGCCATCTTAGCTGGGGTGACATTCCTCTCAGACACTGCCTCCTTGAGGCAAACGTTAGGGGAAAATATATACACACACAGATCAAAACAAAATACAGCTCTCATACAATAAAATCCTACATGGCAAGGAACAGTCAGTACCAAAAGCATGAAAGCAGCCTGATAATTCAAAGGACAAAAATGAATAAAACCAAGTGTTTGAATGTGACTGCAGGTTTCTCTCAGATAATTTTGCTGATTGGTATTACAGTAAAACAACAAAAACAAAAAATAACAACAACAACAACAAAAATAACCCCAAAATCTTTGGGGTTTGATAACTTGCTAGTTACAAATCTATGGCAAGATTGAGAGTGGAGACTGAGAAAAAGGGGTTTGTGTTTTCGTCCTGAATAGCTACCAGGATAACAGTCCAAACTAAACCTGTGTATTTCCTTTTCTAAAATGTTTTGATTTCCAGGAAATGAGCCGTTGTCTCCCACCTGGTGGCAGCAAGTGTAAGTAAGGATGTGTGAATTGGTTCTTTAGCAATACTATAACTCTCCAGGAGGAGGGGGGATGGGTCTTACATAAAGTGGACCATATTTATTTCTCTCCCCTTAACTACAGTTGGAGAAAGTTTATACTTTTATTCACTAGATTTTGACCAGTTATGAAATTATAATCATACCATACAGGTGGTAGATGAAAGTCAAAGAAGAAATACATTTTTGTGGCATATATTTATGGGGTGGGTAGGACATCTGTATACCTCTTCTAATGACTACACAGCAATTATCAGTATACCCAAAATAGTAACAGAACTGTTTCTTTGTATTTTTAACACACATTTTCTTGCAAAGTAGCAAGTGTTTGTTTATATGGTATCTGATCATTTTTGCCTGAATACATTATCTTTACTGTTTCTGAGCTTCTCAAAGGTAGATATTACGTCTCTCTTTCATTGCCTAGTACAATTTAGCCCCCCTTACTTTTGCTCAAATGTTTGTTGAAGCTTGAAAACTATCAGTTCCATTTCCAGCAACCACACAGAGATGGCTGCTGTGAACGAACAAAAATTCATCCTCAATGATTTCAGAGTAAGAACTAAATGCTTATTTAAATAGCCTGGAATATATAGACCTTAAGGAAATGCAATCAATCTTTCCATTCTCAGAATGGATGTTAGAACTACAATTAAGAAGAAAATTACTAACAATTATTAAAAATGTTTTGGGATGTGTTCTTATCCTCTGGATTCCTGGCAGCAGCAGACTAAGGATGATGTTGTTGGTTTCAGGGGTAATAATTTTTTTCCTAAGTAAATAGAATAACTGCAGTGACTATAAATAGCTTCAGGATTGTAGATTTGAATGTTCAACTTGTTGAAGATCAGGATGAAATTATTTTAATTCATCTTAGGTTCTTTTCTTCCTCATTGCTAAGTTTTAATCATACCATCTGATTGATCTGGTATATTCTGAGAGCTCCTGAACATTTGCTGCAGGACATTGTAGAAAACATAAATAAGATATTTGGTCAGTGGTCTTTCTTTTCTGGGAATACCATTCTTAGTGTTTATGACTAGAGCTTCTGCAGATGTGTATACCCAAAAGGAAAGGTTGTGAGCCATTACCGCAAGTGCTTCTGAGGAAAAGGGAAAAATCCATAGAGACCAGGAAAACATTCAGGGGCATTATAATAAGAATTATATCATTCCTTCTGCTAGTATGGCAATTTACAATTAGTAGAATGATTTCTTCTGCAATATTAACTTCCGTATTCCCCTGAAGAAGGCAGCAGGGTGAGAGAAGACAAAAATAAAATTTGACACCTAAATAGGATATATTAATTTATCAATTGTGGATTTCTAAAAATATTCAACGTATGGCTTTTTGTGACACATAGGATCTTCATTTGTTTAAGGACAATCATTAAGCTGACATTCTATCAGTGTTGATTTTTCCCAAAGCAGTGCCTGTTTTTCTTGTCTGATGCTCCCAGTGGGGATTATCATAGAACAGGAGCTTGGGAAAGAAGGAGAAGGAAGAAGAGGCACAACACCCTACACATATTACTCCCAAAGAAGACTTTTTTTTTTTAAAGAAATAAATAGAAATTCAATAGAAATTCTGCTAGGAGTAGGATATCCAACCTTTTCAAAGCTCACTTAACTATAGTTTCCTCAGTGGAAAAAAATTAAGTTTTAAAAAGAAAAAAAATATATACATTCCTGAAGGAAGATGTTCCCACTCTCAGCAAAGCAAATAAACCTTATTCTCAAAAATAGAAAAACAAACCCTGGCTGGTGGCACAGTGGTTAAGGTGCCAGCCTGCAAACCCGAAGGTCACTGGTTTGATTCCCTAGCCAGGGCACATAATCAGGTTGCAAGCCAGGTCTGTAGCTGGAGGCAGGTGAAAGGCAACCATACATTGATGTCTCTTTCCCTCTCTGCCCCTCTCTCTTCCCTCCTCTCTAAAAATAATAAATAAATATTTTGAAAATAGAAAAATGAATTTATGAATTAAAAAGTAAGAGAAACAGTGACCCCAGATAATGGAACTTATTTCTCCCCTAAATCATTTTCAGAAAGTAAAAAGAAGCTCTAAAGGGATAAGCTCCTCGCCCTCACCAAAACCTATGAAACTGATAGCCCTCAGGAAAAAAATTAAAAATAAAGAGAAATCATCTCAAAGTAAATAGTATTTCTAACTTTAAAAAAATTATGAGCCCTGGCTGGTAGCACAGGGGATAAGGTGCCAGCCTGCAAACCCAAAGGTCGATTCCCCAGCCAGGGCACATAACCAGGTTGCAAACTAGGTCTCCAGTCAGGTCTGTGGCTGGAGGCAGGTGAAACGCAACCATACATTGATGTCTCTCTCCCTCTCTGCCTCTCTCCCTTCCCCTCTTTCTAAAAATAATGAAATTAAATCTTAAAAAAAAGAAATGGTATCTTTTTAAAAAATTATGAAATGTATAAAGTTTATTTGCACCTCACAGCCCATGCCCAATCCCTCACAAAAATTATGGATGCAAAAATCAGCCTTCCAAAGAGCGGGGTCCACCAATCTGACCCAAATTCCCTAATGTTATTTCTTATAATTATATGAAATATCCAGAACTGGCAAATCCTTAGAAACAGAACATAGACTAGTGGTTGCCAGGATATTGAGGTAGGGGAGGAGGAAGTGTAGGTGATAGCTAAAGGGTACAAAGCATCATTTGGGGGTGAGAAAATGTTCTGAAATTAGATAGTGGTGATGGTTGCACAACTTTGTGAATATACTAGAAACTACTGATGTGTACACTTTAAAATGGTGAATTTTATGGTATGTGAGTTATATCTCAATTTTTAAAAAATAAAAGAGGTTGTTCTTCCACCTTCAAGACAATGAACCTACTACCTCCCTTCAAATAAGTGAACAAATAAATAAGGGGACATTTTTTTAAGGAAGGGAGATCTTAAGGTCAGGGCCTCCAGCCTTGTGGAAGGAAATAATCTTTATTCATACACAGACTCTTTGTTCTTTTGAGAAAAACAAACAAAGAAAATAAGAAATCTTTTTTTAAGGTTTTATTTATTATTTTTAAAGAGAGGGGAAGGGAGAGGGGCAGAGAGGGAAAAAGACATCAATGTATGGTTGCCTTTCACCTTCCTCCAGCTACAGACCTGGTTGGAGATCTGGCTTGCAACCTGGTTCTGTGTGCCCTGGTTGGGAATTGAACCATCGACCTTCAGGTCCGCAGGCCGGCCAGCTCCTTATCCACTGTGCCACCAGCCAGGGCTTGAAAACTTTTTAAGGGTATATTCTTTCAAAATTATCAAAGTCAGTGAAATTTACTAATCCCTCCATGCCAGATACACACAAATGTTTTAACTTAACAAAAAGAAAAAATATATAAAAGGATGCACTCTTTGATCTTAATCAATCTCCTGAATTTTTAACTGACACAAGAAGGGGGAATAAACAATAGAAATAAATCATCCCCCAAGGGGTAATGCTCCATCCTCACCAAAGTGCATTAATCTTATTCTTTTATTAAAAAAAGATTTAATTTCATTATTTTTAGAAAGAGGGGAGGGGAGAGAGGCAGAGAGGGAGAGAGACATCAATGTATGGTTGCGTTTCACCTGCCTCCAGCCACAGACCTGACTGGAGACCTGGTTTGCAGCCTGGTTATGTGCACTGGCTGGGGAATCGAACCTGCAACCTTTAGGTTCGCAGGCTGGCGCCTTATCCACTGTGCTACCAGCCAGGGCTGTAATCTTATTCTTAAAGTACAGTTATTTTTAAAAAAAGATTCAAAAGAAAATTAGTAATGAAAAGATGTGTGTGTCAGTGGAGGAAATACTATTAATAAAATATAAACAAAATTCTTTTAAAGAGTAGAATGTCCCAGCTTCACAAAGACCCACAAACTTTTCTGTCAAAATACAACAAAAAATGTTATTTTTAAAAATAATAAAAAATAAAATCCTTCTAATGAGAATTAACCCAAATTCATCCAAACCCAAAAGCTTTATTCCTAATATAGGAAAATTTTAAATTGGAAGAATAAATAGAAAAGGTAAGAGAGAAACAGGAACAAAACCAAGAATGTCTTCTTAAGAAAAGATGTCCTGGGAGGAAGAGGCAAGGAAGGGGAGCAGTTTAGACAGGAACCTAGTATAAAGGAATCATGGATATGGACAGCAGGTGGGATTGACTTTGGGGGGAATGGGTGAGTGGGGAGGGGGGATAGAGGGGAGCAAAAAGGGGATGGATGTAATACAACAACAATAATTTTTTTAAAAAAAGAAAAGATGTCCCCAGCCTCAGCAAAGTGCCCCCTCCCTTTCCCCATTAAAACAAATACATTTAGAATTTGGAGGTGGGGGAAAAGAAAATGAATAGGCTATTTTAAGAGAGAAACCTCCTTTTTAGGGAGCAAGATTTTCCCCAAACTCACGGAAGTCCCTGAACATTTTTCTCCAAACAAAAAAATAAAGAGTGAAGGAGAGAGTGTGTAGGTGAAGGTGGAAAAGGAGAAAGAAAAAGAGGAAGAGAGAGAGGGTGGAAGAAAATGTAAAATAGGGATAATTTGTAAAAGACTAAAAAGGAGAAATTCTCAAGGAAGATGCACTAATGCATGCCCTATAGAAGAGAATGCATATTATTCCTAATAATCAGCTCCACTCTGTCCCCCTAAAAAAGAAAAAATAATCACAGAATCCCCTTCTAAAGCTTCTACAAGGGGAGATGCATCAAATTTCACTCAAACCCAGAGACCTTATTTATTCTTCAACCTTCACGTTTCTCTCTCTTTCTCTCTCTCTCTCGTTTAATAAAAGAAGCAAAAAAGAAATTGTTTTAAGGAAATATGCTCCCAATCTTTATTCCAAATAAATTATTCATTAAAAAAGAAATAAAATATATGAATACAAGGAATAGGCCTT
>PVIW01011447.1:0-37489 GCA_004026585.1 Noctilio leporinus | reverse complement strand
TAAGTGCCCATCAGTGGATGATTGGATCAAAAAACTTGGGTACATTTACACAATGGAATTCTATATAGCAGAAAGAAAGAAGGAACTTGTACCCTTTGCAACAACATGGATGGAACTGGAGAGTATTATGCTTAGTGAAATAAGCCAGTCAGTGAAGGACAAATATCATATGATCTCACCCATTACAGGACAATAATGATCAAAACTAACAACAAGCAAAAACAGAACCAAATATATGAATACAATCAATAGGCCTTCAGTGGTCAGGGGTAAAGGGTTGGGGGGAGGGGGGAGGCAGAGGCAAGAAAGGGGAGCAGCTTAGACAAGAACCTAGTATAAAGGAACCATGGACATGGACAACAGGTGGGATTGACTTTGGTGGGAATGGGTGGGTGGGGAGGGGGACAGAGGGGAGCAAAAAGGGGATGGATGTAATACAATAATAATAAAATTTAAAAACAAACAAACAAACAAAGAAATAAGATTGCTGTGGCTATTTGGGGTTTCTGTCGTTCCATACACGTTTTAGGATTCTAGTTCTGTGAAAAATTCCATTGGTATTTTGACTGGGATTGCACTAAGTCTGTAGGTTGCTTTGGGTAATATGGACATTTTAACTTGTTAAGCTTCCTATCCATGGGCATGGTATACCTTTTCACTTATTTGTATCTTCTTCAATTTCTTTATTCAATGTCTTGTATATAATTTTCCAAGTACAGGTCTTTTACCTCCTTGTCTTAGTTTATTTCCAGGTACTCTATTATTTTTGATACAGTTGTAAGTGGAATTGTTTCCTTAATTTCTCTTTCTGATAGCATCATTGGTATATAAAAATGCAACCACTTTCTGAATATTAACTTTGTATCCTGTTAATTTACTGAATTCATGTATTAATTCCAATAGTTGTTTTTTTAAAGGTTTTATTTATTATTTCCAGAGAGAGAGGAAGGGAGAGAGACAGAGAGGGAGTGAAACATAAATGTATGGTTGCCTTTCACCTGCCTCCAGCCAAGCACCTGGCTGGAGACCTGGCTTGCAACCTGGTTATGGTGCCCTGGCTGGGGAATCAAACCAGCAACCTTTGGGTTTGCAGGCCAGCGCCTTATCCACTGTACTACCAGCCAGGGCTTAATTCCAATAGTTTTTTGGTGGAAATTTAGGGTTCTCTAAATAGTATTATGTCATTTGCAAGTAATGACAGTTTTATTTCTTCTTTTCCAATTTGGATACCTTTTATTTCTTTTTATTTTCTGACTGCTATGGCTAGGATTTGTAGTACTATGCTAGATAACAGCGGTGGAGGTGGACATCCTTGTCTTGTTCCTGATCTTAAAGAAAAATCTTTCAGCCTCTCACCATTGAGGATGACGTTAGCTGTGGGCTTGTCATATATGGCCTTTGTTATGTTGTGGTATATTTCCTCTACCCCCACTTTGCTGAAAGGGTTTTTTTTTTTTATCATAAATGGATATTGGATTTTGTGAAAAAATTTTTCTTTGTTGATATAATTATATAATTTTTAAAAAAGATTTTATTTATTATTTCCAGAGAGAGAGGAAGGGAGAGAAGAAGAGAGGGAGAGAAACATTAATGTATGGTTGCCTTTCACCTGACTCTAGCCAAGGACCTGGCTGGAGACCTGGCTTGCAACCTGGTTATGTTGCCCTGGCTGGGAATCGAACCAGCGACCTTTGGGTTTGCAGGCCAGTGCCTTATCCACTGTGCCACCAGCCAGGGCTTACGATTATATGATTTTTATCCTTCATTTTGTTTATGTGGTGTGTCGTGTTAATTGATTTGGAGATATTGGACTACCTTGCATCCCAGAAATAAAAAATCCCACTTGATCACAGTGTATGATCATTTTAATGTATTGTTGAATTTGGTTTGTTAATATTTTGCGAGGATTTTGCATCTAATTTTATCAGGAATGTTGCCCTGTCATTTTCTTTCTTTCTTTTTATTTTTTTTGTAGTATTTTTGCCTGATTTTGGTATTAGGGTAATGCTGAAGTTGTCAAATGAGTTTGGAAGCCTTTCTTCCACTTGAATTTTTTAGAATAGTTTGAGAAGGACAAGTATTAATTATTCTTTGAATGTTTGGTAAAATTCATCTGTGAAGCCAACTGGTCCAGAACTTTTGTTAGGAGTTTTTTGATTATTGATTCAATTTTGTTAGCAGTTGCTAGTCTTCTCTAATTTTCTGTTTCTTCCTAATTCAGTCTTAGGAGACTGTATGTTTCTAGTAGTTTATCCATTTCTTCCAAATTGTCCAATTTGTGTATAATTATTCATATCATTTTCTTACTATCTTCTGTATTACTTCTCCTCTTTCATTTTTGATTTTATTTATTTGGCCCTTTTTTATTTTCTTGGTGAATCTGGCTGAAGTTTTATCAATTTTGTTTTTCTTTTCAAAGAAGAAGCTCCTGGTTTCATTCATCTTTTCTATTGATTTTCTTTTTTAAAGACTTTATTTAGCCCTGGCTGGTGGCACAATGGATAAGGTGCTGGACTGCGAACCCAAAGGTCACTGGTTCAATTCCCAGGGCACAAAACCAGGTGGCAAGCTAGGTCTCCACCCAGCTCTGTATCTGGAGACAGGTGAAAGGCAACCATACATTGATGTCTTTCTCCCTCTCTCCTCTCTCCCCTCCCCTCTCTCTGAAAATAACAAATAAAATTTTTAAAAGATGAAACTGTATTTACTTCAGAGAAAGGAGAAAGGAGGGAGAAAGAGAGGGAGAGAAACATCAATGTGTGGGAAAAACATTGATTAAGTGCCTCTTTAGTATGCCCCCAGGTGGGGAACCTGCCCTGCAACCCAGGCATGTGCCTTGAGAGGGAATCAGACAGGCTGGCACTAAATTCATTGAGCCACATCATCTGGGCTCTGTTGTTTTTTTTAGACTCAATTTAATTTATTTCCACTCTGTTATTTATTGGGGTTTTGTTTTTTTTTTTTTTCTTCTTCTATTCATGCTGAGTTTTGTTTGCTCTTCTCTTTCTAGTTCTTTTAGCTTTAAGGTTGGCTTGTTGAAAATTTTTGCAACAGAGATAATGTAAATAGATCTTAGTAAACCCAGGTAGAATAAAGTTGTCTATCTGCATTTTATTCAATGTTGATAACTCTAAAGACATGTACATTTTAATTAAAGTAACAAAGTTAAACTAGCTCTTATTCATTAAAGATGATCTTAGATCTCATAAATTTGAAAAATATACCACATAAAGAACCAAGATGGCAGGGGAATAAGTGGAGCTACACCAATTTCCTCCCAGGATCAATCTGGAATTACAACTTAATTGGGGAGAAATCATCTGGAATAACCAACAGAACACCAGCTAGAGAGAAGCCTTATAACCATGGACAGAACAGAAGAGGACACTTCATCACAATGTGACTAGCAGGAATTGCGGAGACATGAGAGGGCTGTCTGGGTTCTGAAGGGTCTAAAGGGTCTGAAGCTGGGGGTTCCATCTGAGAAGGGTGGGTTCTAAACCTCCAGCTGCGCTTCCCAGCCTATAGCAACACGGCTGAGAGTAAAACTGCACCCAGCTGTGAAAAGCAAAAAGCTGTAGGGTTTGCTAGTCTGAGACATCTAGAGACAGAGAATTACGAAAGTGAACACACAGGAAAAAACATTGGCACCCACTTATCCTGGGCTCCAGCAGAGGGAGGGCAGAGTGTACTAGAGATGCTTAAGGATACTTTGGAGTGGTGGCTTTGAGGAGAGAAATGAGGGAGCATCTGACAGGGTCCCAGTGCTAACTCATCCTCCATACTGCAGGCAGACTACACTATGCCAAGCTGCATCAGCCTGAGGGGATGGCATGCCTTGCAGATAGGAATCAATCTGCCCCACCCAGTGGTGCCTACACCTGACAGCTGAGCACAAATTGGATTAAAAAAAGAAGGGCACAGACAAAGACAATGGATCTCTGGTTGGCTCCAAAAGGCTGACTAGGCCCACACTATGGAATAATCTGACATCACTAGAGGTGGATCTAGGAAGTAAAGTGCACCTCTGCATGACAGAAGGTTGTACCACAAACACTGGAACTCAAAAACAAACAAACAAACAAAAAATCTGAAAAGCAAAAACAAACAAGAAGAGATACCTAAAATGAGGAGAAAAAGAAACAGTTTGTCATCAGAAAGAAAAGAGGAATCCCCAGCAACACTGCTAAATGAGATAGAGGTAAGCAAACTATCAAACATGGAATTCAAAATAATGATGATAGAGAAGCTCAGTGAGCTCAAAGAAAATTGCAAACAACTCCAGGGGAACTACGAAGAACTCCAGGGAAGCTACAAGGAACTTACTGAGAATTATACCAGCACTGAAAAGGACATAGAAACTATCAATAAGAGTCAGGAGGAAGTGAAGAATACAATTTCTGAATTGTAGACTACAATAGAAGGAATCAAAAGCAGGCTAGAGGAAGCAGAGGATCAGATCAGCGAGCCAGAGGCAATGTAGAAAAAATCCCAGGCAGTGCAACAAAATGAAAAAAGACTAAAACAGAATGAAGAGGTTTTAAGAGAACTGCAGGCCAACATGAAGCATAATAATATCTGTATCATAGGGATACCAGAGGAGAAGAGAAGCAAGGGATAGAAAACCTGTTTGAAAAAGTAATAACAGAAAACTTCCCTAACTTGATGAGCAAAAACATCACTCAAATTCAGAAAGCACAGAGGGTCCCAATGAAGATGAACCCAAACAGGCCCACTCCAAGACACATCATAATTAAAATGGCAAACTTCAAAGAATGGGAGAGAATCCTAAAAGCATCAAGAAAGGAACAGCTAATAACATATAAGGGGGCTCTGATAAGGTTATCAACTGATTTCTGAACAGAAACACTACAAGCCAGAGGGGAATAGCAAAAATAATATTCTAAGCAATGAAAAACAAAGGCCTGCAACCAAGAATACTCTACTCAGCAAGGATCTCATTCAAAATGGAAGGTGAAATAAGGAGTTTTCCAGACAAGAGAAGGCTAAAAGAATACATCTCCACCAAACTAGCATTGCAAGAGATGCTAAAGGGTCTGCTTTAAAAAGATGAAGAAACAGAGAGAGACAGAGAGGAATACAGGTACAAAGGGGGAAAATGTAAATGAATAAGTACCTGTCAATAGTAACCTTAAATGTAAATGGATTAAATACACCAATCAAAAGACATAGGGTAGCTGAATGGATAAGAAAATATGACCCGCACATATGCTATCTACGAGTGATCCACCTCAGAACAAAAAATCAACACAGACTGAAAGTAAAGGGATGGAAAAATATATTTCAAACAAATGGACTTGAAAAAAAAGCTGGGGTAGCAATACTTACATCAGGCAAAATAAATTTTATAATGAAGGCCATAAAAAGAGACAAAGAACATTTTATAATACTTAAGGGAACAATCCACCAAGAAGATATAACCCTTGTAAACATATAAGCACCCAATGTAGGAGCACCCAAATATATAAGGAAAATCTTGGAAGACTTCAAGAAGGATATCAACAGCAACACACTAATAGTAGGGGGTTTTAATACACCATTATCAACAATGGACTGATTTTACAAGCAAAAAGAAAAAAAACAAGAATACTGTGTTTTTTGAACATTGAACAACACTCTAGATGAAATGGACTTAACTGATATATACAGAACTTTTCACCCCAAAGAAGCAAACTACACATTCTTTTCAAATGCACATAGAACTTTCTCAAAGATAAACTATATGGTATGACACAAGCCTTGCCTCAACAAATTCAAGAAAATTGAAATCATACCAAGCATCTTCTCAGATCATAATGGCTTGAAACTAGCTAGAAACCAATCTAAAGGGAAAAAACCCCCATAACATTCTAATTCATGGAGGCTGAATAACATGCTAGTAAGTAATCAATGGGTTAACAATGAGATCAAAGAAGAAATCAAAAAGTTTCTGGAACTAAATGAAAATGAAAACACAACAGCCCAAAACCTATGGGACACAGTGAAGGCAGTCCTGAGAGGGAAGTTCATAGCAATACAGGCCTACCTAAAAAGGTTAGAAGAAACTCATACAAACAACCTAACCATAAAGCTAGAAGAACTAGAGGAGCAACAACAAACAAAGCCCAGAGCAAGTAGAAGAAAGGAAATTATCAAGATCAGAGCAGAATTAAATGATATAGAGACTAAAAGTACAATTCAAAGAATCAATAAATCCAGGAGCTGGTTCTTTGAAAAGATAAACAAAATTGACAAGCCTTAACCACACTCATCAAAAAAAAAAAAAAAAAAAAAAGAGAGAGGACCCAAAGAAACAAAATCAGAAACATCAGAGGAGAAATCACAATGGATACCACAGAAATACAAAGGGTTGTAAGAAATTACTGCATAAAACAATATAGCAAGAAATTTGACAACCTGGGTGAAATGGACAAATTTCTGGAAATGTATAATCTACCAAAACTGAATCAAGAAGAAGCAGAAACCCTGAATAAACCAGTGACAACTAGTGAAATTGAAGCAGTAATCAAAAAACTCCCAGCGCCCAGAAGCCACAGACTGAATGGCTACACAGGTGAATTTTACCACATATTTAGGGAAGAACTAACTCTTATCCTTCTCAACCTATTCCAAAAAATCCAAGAAGAGAGAAGGCTCCCAAACTCTTCCTATGAAGCCAGTGTTATTCTAATCCCAAAACCAGGTCAAGACACAACTAAGAAAGAAAACTATAGGCCAATATCTCTGATGAACATACATGCTAAAATTCTCAACAAAATATTGGCAAACTGGATCCAGCAATAAATTTAAAAGATCATACACCATAATCAGTGGGATTCATCCCAGGGATGTAAGGATAGTACAACATTTACAAATCAACAAATGTCATACACCACATAAACAGAATAAAAGACAAAAACCATATGATCATATCAATAAATGCTGAAAAAGCATTTGATAAAGTACAGGCACTCTTTTATGATAAGCATGCTCAGCAAGATGGGAATAGAGGAAGCATACCTCAACATAATAAAGGTCATATATGAGAAACCTGAAGCCAACACCATACTCAATGGGCAAAAACTAAAAGCTTCCAACCCTAAGATCAGGAACAAGACAAGGCTGTCCACTTTCTCCACTTCTGTTCAACATCGTCTTGGAAGTTCTAGCCATAGCTATCAGACAAGAAAAATGAATCAAAGGTTTCCAAATTGGAAAGAAGGAAGTCAAACTGTCATTATTTGCAGATGACATGATAGTATACATACAAAACTTGATAGACTCCACCAAAAAACTAGTTGAGCTAATAAGCAAATTTAACAAAATAGCTGGATATAAAGTCAATATCTAGAAATCAAAGATGTTTTTGTATAGCAACAATGAAACATCAGAGATAGAAGCTAGAAAACTAATCCCATTCACTATAGCAACAAGAAAAATAAAATACCTAGAAATAAACTTAACCAAGAAGGTGAAAGACCTATATTCAGAAAACTACAGAACATTGATGAAAGAAATTAAGGAAGATACAAATAAATGGAAGCATATACCATGTTGACGGATGGGCATAATTTACATCTTAAAATGTCCATACTACCCAAAGCAATTTATAGATTCAATGCAATCCCTATTAACATACCAATGACATATTTCACAGATATAGAAAAAATACTTCAAAAATTTATATGCAGCCAAAAATGACAATGGATAGTCACCACAATCTTGAAGAGGAACAAAGTAGGAGAAATCACAATACTGGATATCAAATAATACTATAAGACCACTGTGATCAAAACAGTCTGGTACTAGCAATAAGAATAGGCATATAGATTAATGGAACAGAATAGAGAGCCCAGAAATAAACCCTGGACTCTATGGTCAATTAATATTTGACAAAGGGGGAAGAAGCATAAACTAGAATGAAATAGCCTCTTCAATAATCGATGTTGGGAGAACTGAACTGGGACATGCAAAAAAATAAAACTAGACCACCAACCTACACCATACACCAGAATAAACTCAAGATGGATAAAGGAGTTAAACATAATCCATGCTACCATAAACGTCCAAGAGGAAAACATGGGCAGTAAAATTTCAGATATTCCACACAGCAATATTTTCACCGGTACTTCTCCAAGGGCAAGGGAATAAAGAAACAAATAAACAAAAGGGACTACATCAAACAGAACAGCTTATGCTCAGCTAAAGAAAATATCAGCAAAATTCAAAGGGAACCAACTGTATGGGAAAACATATTTGTCAATGATGCTTCAGACAAGGGTTTGATCTCCAAAATATGACTCAACACCAGGAAGACAGACAGCCCAATTTAGAAATTGGGCAAAGGACCTGAATAGACACTTCTCCAAGGAGGATATACAAAGGGTCCAAAGGCATATGAAAGAATACTCAACATCACGAGCCATCAAAGAAAGGCAAATTAAAACCAAAATGAGATACCACATCACACCTGTCAGAATGGCCATCATTAACAAATCAACAAACAACAAGTGCTGGCAAGAATCTGGGGAAAAGGGAACTCTAGTACACTGTTGGTGAGACTCCAGACTCATGCAGCCACTATGGAAAACAGTATGGAATTTTATCAAAAAACTAAAAACTGAACTGCCTTTTGACCCAGTGATTCCACTGCTAGGATTATGCCTGAAGAACCATGAAACACCAATTCAGAAGAATCTATGCACCTCTATGTTCATTGCAGCATTATTTACAATAGCCAAGGCTAGAAACAGCCTAAGTATCCATCAGTGGATGAATGGACTTAAAAACTCTGGTACATCTACACAATGGAATACTACACAGCAGAAAGAAAGAAGGAACTCCTACCTTTGTGACAACATGGATGGAACTGGAGAGTATTATGTTTAGTGAAATAAGCTAGTCAGTGAAAGACAAATACCATATGATCTCACCCATTATAGAAGACTCATGAACAAAACACACAAACAAAACAGAACCAGAGGCATGGAAACAAGGAACAGACTTTCAGTGTGCAGAGGGGAGCGGGGAGAAAGAGTCAAAGACAAGGAACATTTTAGTCAAGGAACTAGAATGAATGACCCATGCACATGGGCAATATGTGGGATTGTCTGTGGGAAAGGGGATAGGGAAGGTGGGGCAGGGGAAGGCAGTGAGGGTGGGGGTGGGGAATGGGATAAATGTAATACAACAATAAATTAATTTTTTTAAAGCCTTAAAAAATAAGCCCTGGCTGGTGGCACAGTGGACAAGGCACTAGACTGTGAACCCAAAGGTTGCTGGTTCGATTCCCCAGCCAAGGCACATAACCAGGTTGCAAGCCAGATCTCTAGCCAGGTCCATAGCTGGAGACAGGTGAAAGGCAACCATAAATTGATGTCTCTCTCCCTCTCTGCCTCTCTCCCTTCCCCTCTCTCTAAAAATAATAAAATAAAATCTTTTTAAAAACAAAACAAAACAAACAAAAAAAGCCTTAAAAACATATCTGTGTTAGTCTCTATCTTACTGAGAATTTAGAATGTCTAATCCTTACAAGCACTTTCCTTCAAGCCAATTAATTAATTTTATTAAATTAATGTTAACAATACCATTTGGAGGTATAAAAATTAGCTCACATTTACAACCTTTTAGCCATGAGATAGGTCCAACAACACAAAACTCACTAGTTTCCAAAAGAATGGTTGGATCTAATGAGTTTCAGGCAGATGGAATAAATTAATGTTACCTGTCCAGATGGCTAAAGCTTTCAAAATTAATAGTTGTAAAGAGGACAATGTTATGGAAGCTATGGCTAGATTTTAGGCAAGGTGATTCTATAGCCAGTTTTACTTTAAAAAAAAAACAAAAAACAAATAAGAAAACCCCATTTTCCCCTTTCAGTCTTAGGAGCTGGAGTTGGTAAGATTGATGGGCTTTGAACTGCTTTTTTTGTTTCACAAAGATTTGGAAGAGAAGGACAGTTGCTCTCAATTTCTCAAATGATATCCAGATACTTCACCCCTAATTTGCTTTTTAACTTTACTTTAGGGGAGAAGGCTTTTTAAGAATTCCTATCAGGGCCTTGAATCTTCAGTTCCCAATTTTGCTAAACTTCTGATCAAAATTGTTAAGCCCTTTCAAATATCTTGCCATGTTTCAACTGAGACAAACAGTAAAGCATTCAGGTAAACTTTTCAAACATAAAGCCTGTTTAAATTTTCTAATTTTCATAATCTTATCCATCCTTACATTTCCATATCTATTAATCTGGTAGTAGCCTGAGTCAGGGCTTTACCTATAGGCTATGGTACCATACATAGTTCATGGAATGCCCATATCAAAAACATTTCTCTTTTCTATCCCCTGACCACTGTACCCACTCTTGTGTAAAAAAGGCTTTGGGTCCTGAGTGAGGGGTCAAAACAAGAAGCCCCAGCCCTGTTATAAATCTTTGAGTTGATTTAACCACATGACTGCTGCCCCAAGGAGTTGCCAGATTTGTCATTGCAGTCTCTGCCTTCCAACTTCCAAAATTTCTCCAACATGTTTGGCACCCTTTAATGAGGAGGGGTCAACAGGGGGTCATGTTGGCCCATTCAGCCTTTGGTAGATCTGTATTAAAACCTTTGGTAGAACCCCATCAATGTTTGTTTTATTTATCTCATTTTTTAATGACCCTCTGAAGATTTCCACCTCGTTGGCCTCTATCCCATTCCTTCTTAAATTAACCTGGTGTTTTTTGTTTGTTTGTTTGTTTTTTACCATGTGTAAGACTCATGAGGGGCAGCTGAGATAGCAAATCCAATTACGTTTCCCAAACTGGTTTTTGTTTGTAAGTCTAGTCATTACACTTCTTTGTGTCTATTTCTTCAACTTAGCCTTTATTTTTTAAAAATTTTATTTACTTATGCTTAGAGATAGGGGAAGGGAGGAAAAAGAGAGGGAGAGAAACATCAATGGGTGATTGCCTCTCGTGCACCCTCAACTGTGGACCTGGCCCACAACCCAGACATTTGCCCTTTTTGGGAATCAAACAGGCGATCCTTTTGTTCATAGGCCAGTCAGTGCTCAATACACGAAGTCACACCAGCCAGGGCTCAACTTGGCCTTTTTATAGGTAAAAATCAAACAGCTGTTTACAATAGTAGCTCCCTAAAGTTTTTTCAATTTAGAAGTTTTTCCAATTAAAAGGATCCATTATCTGTCAATTGACAGTAGCATTTACAGCCATTCAAACCAATAAGCCTTTTATAACTTAACCAAGGAAGTAAGAAAATAGAGAAAGCAAAGACTTCCACTGCACAGGTGGCAAGAATGGTGTAGCTATAGTCGCCCACACAAAAATGAGACTCCTGTAGCCACTCATTTGTGGCACCAGGCAGGTGCTACTGGAACGGGCAATTTTTCCAGTACTAACAAGCATTGACAGTTAAGTCAACAAAGGCCTTTTATGGGCTGAGGTCCCTTATGAAAAACTCCCCTGGAAGTTGGCATGGCCAGACAAGGAGATGCTTGGAACCCCAGCCTAATATGTAGACTTGCCACCAGATGCACCCCAGTGAGTGCACCTTCCAGGTGGTAGCAATCAAAGAAAATATTCTCACTGGTCATAAAGGTCAAGCTCTCAGGACGAAGAACAAGACAAAAGGAAAAACACTAGATAGAAATGAAGAAAAATGGAATGAACAAAACCCATGAGTACTCATAACACATAACTGAGTCACTAAGCCCAAGAAAGTAGTTTCACAAAAATTTTCTCCTGCTAATCTAAATTTAGAAAATGAACAACAACAAAAAGACTCTTACCACTCTTTTCTACTAATCTCTGCAGGTAGAGACCTGGGAGCCATACTTGGAAAAAATTCTTACATTTGCCAGCTCATGCTAGAGGTACTGGGCTCTTTCTAGTGCAGCGGCTTCAGGGTGAGCATTGCTCAGCCAGTAAGGTATCCTATTTGTGGCGCCAACTTTGGGGAGGCAGAAACTTTCTTTTACCCTCAAGTTTCTTTCAGCTGGTCTAATAATTAAATCTACCTGAGATAGGTTAACCAGCGAACATAAGCAAATTTAATTACACATGCACATAGATGAACCCCACATTCATAAGAGGTTCAGGGACAGAAAGTCAAAATGAGGTCTGTCTGGAAAAAGTTCGGCCATTGTTAATATAATGAGAACAGGTTATGCAACACCAATGTAACTTGGCAGCCAAGGAGAGGGGACTGGAATGTGCGTGCATGAAAAATGACAACATCACTGTATTAATCAGTGGGGAAAAATGTGCCATTGAGCAAGCATGTGTACTGTGTGGCTGTTTCATTCAAAATGACTGAGCAAGTAGAGCAATGAATCTGTATCAAGTTTCATGTTAAGCTGGAACATTCTTCCACAGAAACTATTTAGATGGTTCAGAAGGCTGCAGCTATGGGCAACTGGTGATTGTCATCTTCATCATGACAACGTACCCACTCATGCATCACATCTCATGCAGTTTTTTTGTGAAACATCAAATCACCCAAGTAACTCAGTCCCCCTAAAGCTCAGATTTGGTGCCCTGCAACTTCTGCCTTTTCCCAAAACTAAAGTCATCTTTGAGAGGGAAGAGATTTCATACTGTCAATGAGATTCAGGAAAATACCACAGGGCAGCTGATGGTGATTGGGAGAACTGTGTGAGGTCCCGAGGTGCCTACTTTGAAGGCGACTGAGGTGTCGTTGTCCTATGTAAAATGTTTCTTGTTTCTTGTATCTTCTTCAATAAATGTCTCTATTTTTCATGCTACATGGCTGGATACCTTCTGGACATATGTCATAAATGGCATTCTGAGCTAAAGATGAGGTAAGGTGCCTTGGGTCTTCAAAGGGTCATTGAAAGAGAATAAGAAGAGCAGATATTCCGTTATTAGTAGCTTGCCCTGCCCTACAGATAAATCCAAAAAATTATCTCTGATAATTTCTTATTATGGGTAAGGCCCCTAATTCAAAGTCTTCTCAGTATTTCAAGTAGGACAGAAGTTTCTTTTGAGTCTACAGGGTTTCACTTGCTTTTAACTCAAAATAGTCCAGAGGCACATCTTAGGGTTACTTGTTTTGAACCCTACAACATATATATCACGACACTATATAAAGTCTTAGGCATAAGACTTGGGTTCCAGGAATTCAGGTTAATTTCAGCAAGCCCCCAATAAATCTGCTGCCCCCGCAGTAACTGCTGGTGCCAGTGACTGCCTGTGTCCTTCAAAGGTGTCCCTATATGCAGACAGGAATTTAACAACTTCTCTGTTCTCAGAATCAACTTCTGATCTCCCATCAGAACCATCTTCAGGGGGTTAAAACCCCTGCCTTGTTGCTGACACCTTCTTGGTCTCAGTCCTTCTATTTGCAGCTGGTCAAATAGTAAATTTTTTGAACTCATGGCCTGTTCTCCTGTCACTTCTCCTCTTTCCCTGCCGAACCTAATTTAAAGGGTGTAAGAAGTTAGGCAGTGAATTGATTATTGTAAATAGCTCTTAAACATGCTCTTCAAAACATCTTTAAAAACATAGCAGGAAGTTGAGTAAAATAACATCAGAGTGGCAGTTATTTCTAGTTTTTCTTTATATTTCCATGTTATATGCTTTTAATACATTTTTTGCTTTTTAAGTTATCGATCTTAAAAGATGTATTTTATTTTGTTTCTTCTAGCCTCATGTTATTTCCATATTTTAAAAATTTTACTGTATTTGCAAACATACAGGAAAATAGAAAAAAATGCAATAAATACTCGTATTGCCATTAACCTATACTTCACAATTGTTAACATTTCTTTTAATATATATATATATATATATATATATATATATATATATATATATGCATGCCAAAGTTTTTCAAAAATAATTTGTAGACATCCTGATACTTCACTCCTAAATACTTTAACAAGCATTTCTTCAAACAGGGCATTCTCCTGCCTAATCACAAAACCATCATCACTTAAGTAAATTAACAAAAATTCTCTACTGTCATCTACTACCCAGTTGATAGTCATATTTCCTGAATTGTCACCAAATATCTTTTACAGCTATTTGGTTATTCATACCTGTTTAACAATTGCCTAACATTACTATCAATAGATATTTCGTGGTGGAACTAACCAATTCTCCCAGTGCTGACCTGCAGTTAACAAGGAGCTACTTTGCAAATGTGTTCTTTTTTTTTTTTTTTAAGATTTTATTTCATTATTTTTAGAAAGAGGAGAAGGGAGAGAGGCAGAGAGGGAAAGGGACATCAATGTATGGTTGCTTTTCACCTGCCTCCAGGCACAGACCTGACTGGAGACCTGGCTTGCAACCTTGTTATGTGCCCTGGCTGGGGAATCGAACCTGCGACCTTTGGGTTTGCAGGCCGGCGCCTTATCCACTGTGCTACCAGCCAGGGCTGCAAATGTGTTCTTTTAACAAGTGCTTTGAGCACCTACCATGTTCCAGCAAAGTGCTGAAACTGAAATTATGCCGATGAAAGTCATTTTACTGTGATAATATACCCCCTATTGAGGTTTTTACCATTATTTATTATTTTTTTCATATCTCATTGGGTTGAAAATTATATTGCCCTTTTTAAAAATTCCTCGAGGAAAGAAAGCAGATTTTTCTTCTCAAATCCCTCAGTTGCTTGTATTTGACTTTGCTTTCATAATGGTTTTCCTCGGTCCTTTGTTGTGGTTTCCCCACCTTCCCAGCACTCCTGTCCCTGCAGGGAGGAGATCCTGCCCAAGTATTTACAGTACTTCCTGGGGATCCTAGGAGGCCATGTGCTCACAGATAGGAGACCAGCTGGGTTGTAGACAGCCCTCTGTCCACCGCTGTCTCAGCCTCGGCCTGAGACAACGTCTTATAACTTCTGCTGTGGATGATGGGTCAGTCTGGACTCCCCCTGCCACAGAGAATGGGAAAAAACCAGAGGCAGGAGCAAGGACAGGAGCCCCCAGGCCGAAGGCTCCACATGAACTCAGGCCTGCTCACATGAGCTCCACTTCCTCTCCTACCCCTACCCCTCATTGTGTTTTCAGAGCACCCTCAGGCCCTGTATGGTGGATGCACACTGCCTCATCCACCTCTGCCCCTTCTCAGAGCTGTGTCCTTGCAGGAGCATGTTACCCATGCTCCCCTCCATCCTCGGCTTGCCCTCACCAACACCACCCTCAAGCTTTTCAGTTTCCTCTCACTTCTGCTCTTAGCTTGCAGCCCCTTGTCCAGCCAGCCATCCTCAACCTCCATAGCCCCCCAACTTTCTGTCCCTCTCTCCCTCACCACTGCCAGCCACCAACTGTCCCTGGAGAATCACCTCCCTGCTTGCCTCCTCAGGTGCTCCCAGCCAGCAATGGTGGGAGCCACACACTCACCTTCCAGTGCAGGGGCAGTGAGGAGGCAGCTTGAGGGCACCCTCCATCAACTCGATTACAAGGTTTCCAGCCACAGAAACCCTGCTGTCTGCTGCACAGCACAAAGCCAGGACCGCTTTCTGGCAGTTCTAAAGGGACACTATACATCAGCATCTCGATGACCAGAGAAGTCCTCACCAGGCTTCATTCTACCCTAAGGTGGGTACGGTATGAGGCGTGTGGAAGCGCCAGGCCAGCAGCAGCACCCACAGTCCAGGTCAGGGGCTGATTTGAGTACGCAGGAGGGGAATAGTTCAGCTTCGAAAATTTTGAACATGCTGCCTCAGTGGGACAGCTGTCAAGGGTTGGGGGTCAGGTGCTCAGCAGGGAGGAGGCACCAGGTTGGAGGTTTTGGGGTCAGTAGCATGGGGCAAAGATTTAGAATCCTTCCCGGGGACAACAAAAAGAGGCCCATGATAGAAAATGGTGCTCCAAGGAGACATCCCCATGGAAGAAGGACGAGTAGGGTGCTTAGTGAGAGAGTTATTCCTGTTTTCATTTTATCCATGGCCTCCAAAGCAGTGGGAACTCCAGAACAGTACCTGTTCCTTTGCAGAGGCTCCCAGCAGTCCTTTTTCTCCCCTTGCTGGTCATATGATTTAATTATTAACTCAGAAAGAGTTTCCTGTGGAGGGGAAGTAAAACTCTTGTACCTTTTCATAGGGCTGGCTCATCTTGGCCTGTGCTGGTAGGTTGTAGGCCTTCAAACGGCCTAAATTTCTCCCAGTCCATCTGCAGAGACCTCAGGGGCCACACATCAGAAGTGTGAAGTAGGAAGGGGGCCTGTTACAGGTGGGCTGTCCAAGCTGGATGCTTGGTGAGGTCCCTAGGCCACTGAGCCTCAAGTTCTCAGCTATGGGCAGCAGCTTGCCTGGTTTTCTCACCTGAGACACTGAAAAACCACAAAGAGCAAGCAGGCCACCCTGCACCCTGCAACTTGCCTCTGCCTTGTGACTGTGCTTAATATAGGTCAAATGAAAACAGCTCCCAAAATAGACCTTCTCTGAGAAGCAGCTGGCTTGTGAAATGCTCCATAGAATGGGAAAAGGTGTGGGTGCCCCGGAGCATGGTTCTCCTCAGGTGTTACATAACCTGGGCTTAAAAATTGGGGCCAGATATCTGCAGAGAAGTGAGTCCGCCTCTGGCCCCATCGCCCCACCCCCACCCCTGGGAAGCAGCCCAACCACGCACATGCAGAATTGCAAAGACTGCAAACTTGCAAAGAGCTGGTTCCATCCTGGGCAGCCAGGTCACCCCTCGGAGCATCACCCCATCGCTCTGGGGAGCTGATCATCCTCCAAAGTGATCACGTGACGCCCATGGAGCTCGCTGGGAGCACCAGAGTGGGGAGGCAGCTCCCCTACCCCTACACCATGCGTGGGGTGGGTTTCTTCAGACCCCAGTGGTGGGTGTGGGCAGAGCAGTGGTGGGCTGAGGGGCTGAGGGGGATAATGAAGCAGAAGGGACCCGGGGAACAGCTGCCATGTGCCCCGTTCTGCAGCCTCTTCCCCACTGTGCTCCCAGGAGACAGTAATGGGTTGAGCACTTGCTCTCAGGACTTCTGTTTGCCTCAGCCAGGAGGAGGGGGTTTCTGTTACTAAACAGAGTTGCCTCCCCCAGTGTTCAGTTTTCCACTCACTCTGTGATGATGTAGTGAGGGCTGCCTGTGAAGGGAGGCAAGCAGAGGGCCAGGATTGCCCTGGAGAAGTGGCTCACCAGCCTCTGGCCTCCGCAGTGCTCTGGGAGTGCCACCTGCCCCTCAGAGCTGTCCCAGAACCAAGCAGAGGGGGCTGAGCCTTTCCAACATGCACCAATCAGACCACTATATTTTCTGTATTCCCTGATGCTTTGACATTGCGGCCTTGATGATCCTGGAGAGACTGCCTCTCCCAGGTCACAACTTTCATATGCAAACCAGCCACACTGAGTCCACATCCTCCACATTTCACAGACACTTACACTGAGAACCACCGTCACCCTAGGGGTGGCCCCAGAAGAGGGACAGCCCCATACCTACTTACTGCTTACTCTGCCTTGCCTTTCCCATGGAAACCACAACAGAGGTTCCTGCCCACATGTTCCCCTATTTTCTTTTCCTTCCCTCTGCCTTGTGACCAAATGGGGTGCTTCCCTGTGTGACCCTGTGTGATGTGCTGTCTATACTGTTTCTAGGGGCCACTGAGTATAAACTTCTTCCATCATGACAGTCACCTCCAGGTCTGCGTACACCTATTGCGAAGCAGGAGCTCCGAGCCAGGGAGCTGTGTTGTGTTGGCAGTATTCCAGAAAAACAAACAAAAAACAACAACAACAAAACAAAAAACAGCCGGAGGACCAGTCAGTGTGGACAGGCTGTGGACGTGCTGTTTATTACTCATGTTACAGAGGAGCACACCGATGGCAGCAGGTCAGAACATTCTACACTTTTGTGATAAACACAGGGGCTGTGAGAGAGCTGGGATATCCCGAAACAGACTATTTTCCTTGTTCCCTATGGCTGCTGGCCAGGCAGCCACCTGCTCTCTGAGGTTGTGGAGGGGCCAGGACCTGAACTACACCACACCTATTTAAAACAAATCTTACGTTCTCTTAAAATGCCAGTCACAGGGCAAGGCCTGCCCTGGAGAATGGGTGTTCCCTTGGGAAAGGCACCTCATGTTGACAATTTCCAGCACGGGAAGAGCTGCAAGCCATCAGAAGCCGACTCTTGCAATGACTTGAAGAAGAAATGCTACAGTCCAGAAGGGGGCACGGGGTTATGAATTACAGCATCCACTACAGAGAGATGTCAAGATGGAATAGACTTCAGTATATTGAAGTGCTGCTTGAAAGAAGCAAGCTGGAAGGGAGAGATTAAAGACAAAGGAAAGGACGGAAGCAACTGACGGGCTGTGTAAGAGGGAGAGGATTGAAGCACAGTCATGCTCACTTACCAACAGGGATGCAGTCTGAGAAATTCACTTTGGGGCGATTTTGTCGTAGGACCATCACAGAGTGCACTTACCCAAACCTAGGCGATGACCCCAGTAATCATCACATTGGATTTCTTATTATCTTTGCAAGTAGTTGTTAGGGAAACAACGTTGCTTTGGGCCAGTCCAAAGGTCATTTTGCTTTATTTCAACATTCCAAGGAACGGGCAGAGCAGTTCCTCCAGCGTGGCAGCTCCAGTTCTATTTTTAAATGGTTCTGTTTATATTATTGTTTACAAGCCCATTGTATTGCTCCTAGGCTACAAGCTTACGTTGCAGCCCAAAACAGCATGAGATTAAATCAAGCACAAGAGAAAAGGATGCTATTGATTTAGAACCTCCTGATTTTGCTTCATTCTGTGCTGTTCTACTGGATGGACCCCTTGCAGCCACTTGTCCTTTCTCTGCCTTGCTGTCTACTCTGGAGGATAACTGTGGAGCAGTCTTGCCCTCTGGCTTCCAGATGGGTCTGGTGAGGAGAAGCCCAACAGGAGATAAGAGGGTGGAGGACAGGCTGTTTATCTCAGGCAACCTTCCTGTGGGGTCACCTTGGGTGATCAGTGGTCTCCTATCTAGGCAGTCTTCTCTGCAGCATTCTACTTCCAGTTTCCTTTAATAACTTCCTCCCCCAGGGCTATGACTGCAGTGCATCAAGGGAGGTACCTAGGGTGCAGAAAATATAAGGAGGCACCACCCACTCTCACTTGCACAACCCTGAGGGCAAATGCCACTGAATGCCACCTCAAATTTTGCATTATAGTTGCCACCTCCATTTCACCTTAGACCTTGTCCTGCTCTCCTAGCATCCTTTGAGGTCTAGTGACCACATCTGCTTCTAGCCCTAGGTTATTACTACCCCTTTTCTTACGTATCAAAATGTACCTAGTTTCAATTTGCAACTTTTTTTTTTTAAAGCACTTGTAAGAATTTAATGAACTTCCTTCTATGTGACTTCAAGCTCCCAGCACACAGGCCCCACCAACACTCTTAATCTTCTCCTCAGCTCTCCTGTTGAAGAATTTGGCCTTCGCAATGACAGGCTGCTTTGGGAGCTTTCCCTTCAGCAGAACTCCGTAGTAGCCCAATTGCACCACATCAATGATGGGGGCGGCTCCACTCTTGTTTTTGGCAGCATTTACCTGTGTCTGGTCACTGACCAAGGTCCACAGTTTGTCAAAGTTGACAGTGGGGCAGAATCTCTGGCTCCTCTTTATTTTATTTTTTTAATTTAATTAATTAATTTATTTTTATGATTTTAAAAAAAAATTTTATTGTTGTTGTATTATATCCATTCCCTTTTTGCTCCCCTCTGTCCCCCTCCCCACCTGGCTCCTCTTTTAGTGGTAATGCCTCATACCAACTTTCCCAAAGTAGCCTGGGTGAGGTTTGTCTAAGTTGGTCCTGTGATGATGTAAGCCACCACCACGACCTTGGCCTTCGGGGTGCTTCCTGTGTCTGCAGATGTGGCTGTGGTCATGGCTGTGGCTCCTGTGGCCCGAAAGGTTCCGAATCTTCCTCAGTCTGGATGGCATGTTGGTGGCTGAGATGCAAGAGCCAATTTGCCTCTTTTGCTAATATGCTAAAACATTGGTGTATCCATATTTTCATTTCTCCTTTTGTGAATTGTTCATTCAAGACCTTTATTCTTTTTTCAGTAGAAATGATATTTCATCATTTGAGATGTAATGGCTCTTTTTTAAAAAGTATATTATATTGATTATGCTGTTACGATTGTCCCAAATTCTTTTCTCTTTGCTCCCCTCCACCCAGGACCCCCCTTCCCTCCAGTAATCCCACCACCCCTTAATTCATGTCCATGGGTTGTGCATGTAAGTTCTTTGGCTTTACCCATTCCTAAATTATTCTTAACCTCCCCCTGTCTATTTTGTACCTACCGATTATGCTTCTTAATCCCTGCACCATTTCCCTATTTGTCCCCCTTCACCCCTCCCAGCTGATAACCCTTCCAATGATCCCCGTACCTATGATTCTATTTTTATTCTGGCTTGCTTAGTTTGTTTTTATTTATTTCTTTAGATTCTATTATTGATAACTGTGAGTTTGTTATCATTTTAGGTTCATAGTTCCGATCCTCTTTTTCTTTTTTTCTTTTTTTTTAAATTTTATTGTTGTTGATCCTCTTTTTCTTAAATAAGTCCCTTTAACATTTCATATCTTAAGGGCTTGGTGATGATGAACTCCTTTAGCTTTGCCTTGTCTGGGAAGCTTTGTCTGCTTTTCCATTCTAAATGATAGCTTTGCTAGATAGAGTAATTTGGGTTGTATGTCCTTGCTTTTCATCACTTTGAATATTTCTTGTCAGTTCCTTCTTACCTGCAAAGCTTCCTTTGAAAAATCAGCTCATAGTTTTATAGGAACCCCTTTTCTTTTCTTATAGGTAACTTTTCTCTTGCTGATTTTAAACTTCTCTTTATCTTTAACCTTTGGCATTTTAATTATAAATGTGTCTTGGTGAGGTCCTCCTTGGGTCTAGCTTGTTTTGGACTCTGCTTCCTGGAATTATATGTCTATTTCTTTTGCCAAATTTGGAAAGTTTTCCTTAATTATTTTTTCACACAAGTTTTCAATTTCTTGCTCTTCCTCTTCTCCTCTGGCACCCTTATGATTCAGATGTTGGCATATTTAAAGTTATTTGAGAGGCCTACACCTCACCTCATTTTTTTACAATTCTTGCTTCCTCATTTTATATGGGTTGACAGTATTTTTCTTTCTTATGTTTCAAATCATTGATGAACCCCAGTTTACTTCACTATTGGTTTTGTGTGGATTTTCCTTCATTTCCCTTCTGTGTTTGCTGTACTCAAGCATGTCTGTCAAGTCTGTGAGCATCTTTACCACCAGTGTTTTGAAATCTGCACCTGTTAGGTTGCTGTCTCCTGTCTGTTAGGTTGGTTATCTGCTCGTCACTTAGTTCTCCCACTGGAACCTTGTTTGGGCTATAATTCTCTCACTTCAACTTGACAAGTTCCTATGTTTGCCTCTGTGTTTTAGGTAGAACTGTTGCACCTGTTACATTGTAAGGGGTAGAGCCTTAGGTATTTGTAAGTGCAATAGAGGCCCATTTCACCACATTGTGGCGCTGTATATGGGGGAAAGAGTCAGAGAGGGAACAATGCTGCTTGCTCAGCACTCACCCATTTTCCTGGCACTTCTCCCACTTCCTATATGGGACTGGCCCCTCTCTAGCTGTTGCCCTGAGCATGGTTCCCTGAGTGGATGGGTCTGTGGATGCTCTAGGACTGTGGGAGCCTCTAGACTCTGCTGAGAGACTGGCAGTTTTTTCCTCTGCCCCAATCTCCACTCGTTCATAGTTAGAAGCAATGAAGCTTTATTTTCCTCGGCACTGAAACAGTGAACTGTGCAGTCTAGTCTGGAGCTGGGAGCACTCCCCAGGTGCCCCTCCCTACTTTTTTAAATGTGTGATGGCCGTCGCTGCCACTGCCAAACCACGTGTTCTCCGCCCCAGCTCCACCCCACCTACCTGCCTGGGTGAGTATTTCTTCTTTATATCTTTGTTGGACTTCCATGCAGCTCATTTTTCTGGAACTTCTGGTTGTCTCCAGTTTCCAAGTAGTTTTATTCCTTCTTAGTTGTGGAGGGAGATGCAGTGTATCTACCTATGCCTCCATCTTGGCTGGAAGTGCCTTTTTTTATATATTAAGAATACTATTTTCTTGTCAACTGTTATAAAAACTATTTTCTAAGTTTATTGATTGAATCTTGTTTATAGACATTTGATAATTTTATGCTTGTGTATGAGCATTTGAAAATTTCAGATTTTAGTCTCTTAAGAGACATTTATTGTTTTCAGTTTCTTTCTTTGCTTTTAATTTAGTAAGGCCTTTGCCACCTCAATATCATATAAATATTTTATGTTATTCTTCTCCATCTTTTACAGTTTTGTACTTCATATATAACTATTTTTTTAAAAGATTTTATTCATCATTTTCAGAGAGAAGGGCAGGGAAGAAGGAAGAAAGGAACAGAAGCATCAATGTATGGTTGCCTTTCACCTTTCACCTGACTCCAGCTAAGGACCTGGCTTGCAATATATATATATATATATATATATATATATATATATATATATATATATATAGAGCAATCTTCTCCTTCTTCTTCTCCTTCTTCTTCTTCTTCTTCTTCTTTTGTTCATTATTTTTAGAGAGAAGGGCAAGGAGGGAGGAAGAAAGGGAGAGAAGCACCATTGTATGGTTGCCTTTCACCTGCCTCCAGCTGGGGACCTGGCTGGAGACCTGGCTTGCAACCTGGTTATGTGCTCTGACTGGGAATCAAACCCGTGACCCTTGGGTTCGCAGATGGTGCCAATCCACTGAGCCACACTAGCCAGGGCTGTACTTCCCTGATTTAAATTCCAATTTTATCGTATGTTAAATATTTCCTTGTAATTGGATTTGTTCCTGGACTGTCAATTCTGTTTCATTGAGCTGTGTTCTTATAACAGAACTATAATGTTTTAATTATTGTAGTTTTGAAGAATTAAATAGTGCATGCTCTTCTCCCCTCCTCACCCCATTAACTTTCTTTTTCAAAAAATTTCCTGAATAGTCAGCTACACTGATTCTTCCAAATGATGTTTAGACTTATTTTGTGAACTTCCACTAGAAACTCAAAAATTTCAATCGAAATTACTTTATAGCTATAGATTCATTTTAAAAGAATTAATATTTTTAAAATGTTAAACTATTTCAACTAGATATATCAGTATTTCTTCATTGATTCAACCCTTTTAAAACATCAAGACTTCTTTTTAAAATAATTTTAGTTAATTTATTGATTTTAGAGAGAAAGGAAAGAGAAAAGAGAGAGAGAAATATCAACTTGCTGTTCCACTCATTTTTTTTAAAGATTTTATTTATTATTTTTAGAGAGAGGGAAAGGAAGAGAAGCAGAGAGAGAGAGACATCAATGTATGGTTGCCTTTCACCTGCCTCCAGCTACAGACCTGGCTGGAGACCTGGCTTGCAACCTAGTTATGTGCCCTGGCTGGGGAATCAAACCAAAGACCTTTGGGTTTGCAGTCTGGTACCTTATCCACTGTGCCACCAGCCAGGGAAGACTTCTTTAATATTAAAATTTTATTATTTTCTCCATACATGTTTATGACTTAATGTAGAACTTATTTAATTCATTTAGAAAGAGCTTCCTATTTTTAGTTGACTTAGATGTGGTTTTATGTTTGTTTGTTTTTAATTAAAAAGTATGGTAAAATATATAACCATAAAATTTTTAATTTAAACCATTTAAAAATCTTCAGTTCAGTAGCTTTAAGTACATTCACACTATTGTGCAACCATTACCACGATCCATCTCCAGAACATTTCTCATATTGCAAAACTGAAAATCCCCATTAAACAATATCTCTCTATTCTCCCATCTCCTCAACTTGGCAACCATCATTATACTTTATGTCTCAATGACTTTGACTACTTACTCAAAGTAACTCATGTGAGTGGAATCATACACTATTTATTCTTTTGTGACTGGCTTATTTTACTTAACATAATGTCTTCGAATTTCATCTACTTTGTAGCATGTGTCAGAATTTTCTTCCTTTTTAAGGCTGAGTAATTTATCACATATATGTATACATAATATACATATGAGTGAATAGTATCTTATTATATATGTACTTGTAATATATATATATTCCATCTATTCATCTGTTGATGGATACTTGGAGTTGCTTCTACCTTTTGGCTATTGTGAATAATGCAGCTATGAATGTGGCTTTTCAAGGTTTTGCTTTCAATTATTTTATGTATATACCTAGAAGTAGAATTGTTGGATTATATGATAATTCTATTTTTAATTTTTTGAGGACCCTTCATACTGTCTTCCAGAAGGGCTGCACCATTTTACACCATCATTGAGCTCAATTTCTAATTTCTCCACATCCTTGCCAACACTTGTTATTTTCTGTTTGATAGTAGCTATCCTGATGGGTGTAAGGTGGTATCTCATTTGGTTTTGATTTGCACTTCTCTAATGAACTAAAGATGTTGAGCATCTTTTCATGTGTTTATTGGCCACTTACATATCTTCTTTGGGGAAATGTTTATTAAAGTTTTTTGCCAATTTTTGAATCATGTTTTTGTTGCTGTCATTGTTGATATTCATATCTTCTAGATATGTAATTTACAAGTATTTTATCCTATTCTGTGAGTTTTCTTTTAATTTTGTTTATAGTATCGTTTGATGTATAAAAGTTGCTTTTTTTCATTTCCAGAAAGTTTAATTTGCTTTTTTTTTTTTTTTTTAGTTGCCCATGTCTTTGGTGTTATATTTAAGAATTCAGTAACAAATCCAATCCAATGTCATGAAGAACTGCCCCTATGTTTTCTTCTAAAATTTAATAGTTTTTTTAAAAAATATTTTATTTGTTATTTTCCAGAGAGAGAGATGAAGGGAGAGAGGAAGAGAAACATCAATGTATGGTTGCCTTTTACCTGCCTCCAGCTACCAACCGAGCTGGAGACCTGGCTTGCAACCTAGTTATGTTGCCCTGGCTGGGAATCAAACCAGTGACCTTTGGGTTCGCGGGCCGGCACCTTATCCATTGAGCCAGGGCTCTTAAACTTTAATAGTTTTAACTCTTACATTTAGGCATTTAATCTATTTTTAGTTAACTTTTGTTAGTATTAGGTAAGAGTCCAGCTTTATTCTTTTGTTCATTCATGTAAATATCCAGTTTTCCCAGCACCATTTGTTGAAAAAGCTGACATTTCTGCATTTAGTGGTCTTAGTGCCCTTGTTGAAAATTATTTGACCATATTTGCAAAGGTATATTGCTGGGCTCTCTATTCTATTCCTTTGGTCTATGTCTGTCTTTTTTTTTTTTTTTTTTTTTTACTTTTTAGAGAGAGGGGAAGGGAGGGAGGGAAACATCGATGTGTTTGAGAGATACATCAATTAGTTGCCTCTCGCATGCCCTCAACTAGGGATCTGGCCCACAACCCAGGCATGTCCCCTGACTGGGAATCAAACTGGTGGCCCTTTGGTTCACAGGCTGACACTCAAGACACTGAGCCATACTAGCCAGGGCTTTATATCTGTTTTTATACTAATACCACACTGTTGGGATTACCATAGCTTTATAATAACTTCTGAAATTAGGAATGTGATTTCTTCAACTTTGTTCTTTTATTTTTATTTTTTTTTAACAAAAGAGCATTTATTTATTTATTGTAAAGATTTCATTCATTATTTTCAGAGAGAAGGGCAGGGAGGGAGAAAGAAAGGAAGAGAAGCACTAATATATGGTTGCCTTTCACCTGCCTCCAGCCCGAGGACCCAGATGGAGACCTGGCTTACAACCTGGTTATATGCCAATTAGGGAATGGAACCAGCAACTTTTGGGTTCATAGGCTGGCACCAATCCACTGAGCCACACCAACCAGGGTTTTGTTTTGTTTTGTTTTGTTTTGAAGATTCTTTAGCTATTGAAGGTCCCTTCAGATTTTATATGCATTTTAGGATGAATTTTTCTATTTTTTTCCAAAATTATTAATGGAATTTTGACAGGGATTGGATTTAATCTGTAGATCACTTTGGGTAATGATGATACTTTAACAATATTGTCTTCCAATCCAATAGTCTTCCCATTATCATGTGTTTTTCTATTAACAATGTGTACTGAAAATGAACAAATAGCTTTTCAGCATTGAGATCATTTTAAAGAAATAATTACATTAATAGATATATTAACATTCAGCCACCCCTACATTCTCTGGCTAAAGGCAACTTGGTCATGGACAACTGCTCTTTTGTTGTTACTAGATTTGACTTGCTAAGATATTTAGGATTTTTCCTTTTCTATTCATAAGAAAGATTGGTAATTACTCTCTTTCTGACTTTAAGTTTTACTATCACATTTGTGCTAGCTTTTAAAATGTATTAGGAAACAACCTATGTATTTCTCCAACAGTGAGCATTTTTATAGCATGGGGAATATCTGCACCCATTAAGTTTATATAGCAGGTATGAATTTCACACAGGTTCAGAGATACTGATATGTAACTGCCTTTATTTCTCCATAACAGATACTTAGTTCAAAACAGCCCATTTCTGCTAATGAAAGAAAACTGACTCATAAAATTTGCCACTATTCTACTAAAACATGTCAATCCAGAGTATAAACTAAAATTAATTCAATATTCTCACCCTCTTTCCTCTCTTTTCCCCATGGTGATTTGAATTTTGGAGGGTTTGCTTATCTTTCTAGCATAAGTTTATCTGGCCCTTGTGCCACCTCCTGTCTCTGAGTCGTGTTGTCTTTTGCTCAACCTAGTTCTAGAGTCTGATTGGCAACAGGTCTGTGAACACTGTAGACCTTTGTCCCAATAACAGAACTCTCCAAGTTGTCTACCTGCCCACTCACTACTTCTCTTGACCCCTGGGGCTTGGCGGCTTTCCCTTAACTGCCCAGGGTATAGGGAGCCTTCCTGGTGAAGGCTCCCATCCACCCACATGACCTAGTTAACCATTTTGATTCACCACCCTTGCTCCTCCAAGACTTACAGGGTTATGGAAAGCCAGTCTCTGGGCCTCTCTGTTCTGGGACCCCTTTAAAATGACCCAGGGTTTCTCTCACTCTGCCCTTGGTTTCAACCAGGAGGGGGCCAGGGTGCTGAGCACTCTTAAAGACTCTTTTTTGGGTTCTATCAATGTCACCTTCAACTCCCCTTTCTGTGTGTCAGCTGATTACCTTCATTCATTTTGGGTAAGAAAAACATCCTTTTGTGATCATGAACTCTAAGTTCTCATTAGTTTCATCCATGGACATTAATTTGTGAAGTCAAGTTTTTTAAAATACAAAACAAAATAATTTTTTTTCAAATATATGACTCCTGAAAATCAAGCATTTTCTGGCATTCAGGCACTGCTTTCTCAATAAGGTGAAATGTGCTTTGAAACTCAAAGCTGAGCAAGAACTGCTTGTTCCACTCTCCTTGCTATAGCCATAAAGTGGTAAATGCCTTTGAGTCAAGTAGGAGAAACCAGAAGTTACTTTTAAAGAAAAAAAAAATCAGTTAATGTTAAATAAAATATCCTGATATTTTAGAAGTTATTTTCTCAGATAATCACCTGGCTCTAGTACATGATCAAAAGGTAATTATTCTTTGATAACACTAGCAAATTTTCTAGTTGTTTGTGTCTTTGTATTTTTGTAAGTGCTTTATATCTGAAAAACTTCAGTTTTATCAATGTTTCTAAATTGATTAGCATAGTCTTACACATGGTACTCATAATTTTAAAAATACCTAAATATGATTATATCCTTTTCCTTACATTATTGGCCATTTTTCTCTTTGACCCACATCTGTCAGGTCAGAAACTGACATCCTTCTAACTGGGGCAAGCAGAAAGGAAACTACATATATTGGTGTGGAAAACAACCTACAGAATTGTCGGGAATAATGAAGAAACAGACAAGGTAGAGCTCTCAAAGATAGCTTCCCAAGGCACCTGTGGACCCTCAGAGAATCTCTACTATGAACTGACTTTTTCCCCACTCCAACTTTTAGTTCTTTGCAGAAATCATTTCAATGATGTGTCACAAGAGCCTACCAGAGAGGGCAAATACAAAGATCATTGAGTCCAGGGTCTCCATGGCCACAAACAAGCCCAAAACACCAGGACCTGGTATCATTTTCCAAGTACAATGTAACCACCAGTCACACCAGAGCAGGGATAAGCTACTAGGTCATAGGGGTCATTGCACGAAAGTACTGAAGACCTTCTTCCAAGAAATTGCAGTTGTTGCCATCTATGGGTCAGTGTGGTGTCCTGGAGCCAGAGTGGGACAAGCTGGTTCTAAAGGACTGTTTGGGCTACACTGTCACTCTGGGCTACTTTGAATGGTGTGAAGGGCTGATGTTCATCTGGAAGACACTGGAGGGACACCTGGAGGAAACTCCTGGAAACTTGTTCTCCCAGTCTCTTCCTGTGATTTCCCCTCCTTTTCATTGGCTTTCGGTCTCTTCCTGATCCGATTTGTAAGAGCTCTTTATAAATTTCGGATGTGGGGATGTTGTTGGCAAAGCAGTATTTTATATCTGGGGCCTTAATGAAGAAAGAATTTTTTTTTTTGTTTTAAGTATAGTTAAATCTACCAATTCTTTGCCATATAGGTTTGTGTTTTTTTCTATCATATTTCTTTTTCCAGCTTTTGGTCATAAAGATACTCTCCTGTTGTATTCCCTAAACATTTGAAAATTTCTATTTTAATATTTTCTTTTTTAAAACTCACCTGAAATTTGTTCTGTGTTATAGTGTCATAACCTAATTTTATTTTTACATGTGGAAAGTCAGTTGTCTTAGCACCATTTATTAAATAGTCTGTTTTTTCTCCTTCGACTTCAAATATCACTTCTGTCATGTAAGGAAGTTTGTAGTGAACAAAGAGGATTTCTGGGTGTTGGTAATGGGAAACCACCTGGAGGGTGGGCACTTATCCAGGCTCTCTGATTCTGCACTTTTCATGACTTGCGGTATTAGATAGCTCCATCATTGTAGATAACTAAAACCAATACGGAATCAGTCTTGTCTATAGACATTTGAATACATCTTGCTGGTGGAAGTTCAATTGACTTCCCACCAAGGAAGATACCATTTTTGCCACCATTTGCATATTCTTTTCTTTTCTAATTTTTAAAAACATGTTTATTGACTTTAAAGAGACAGGAAAAGGAGAGAGGCAGGAGCCCTGACTGAGGATCCAGCCCACAACCTATGTATGTGCCCTGACCAGGAATTGAATCTACGATGTTTTAGTGTATGGGGTGCTGTTTCAACCAACTGAGCCACCCAGCCAGGTGCACATTCCTTTCGACATTTCTGATC
Organism: Noctilio leporinus; assembly: GCA_004026585.1. NCBI lineage: Eukaryota > Metazoa > Chordata > Mammalia > Chiroptera > Noctilionidae > Noctilio > Noctilio leporinus. The sequence goes on along the minus strand of PVIW01011447.1, from coordinate 8,234 downwards.
TATCAATGTATTCAGCCCTTGGATTACTCTTTGAACTGGTTGGAAGAGCTTACCAGTTCATTAATAATAACATTTTCACTTTATATCTGTATGAAAGTGATGATTTTACCCTTATTAAACCTTATGCTTTAATAGTCACATGTTGTTTCCTCAGGGAAATGATTATCAGGTGATAATTATTCCCTTATGTAAGTTTTCCATATGAGCAGCTACAATGGGATCCAATTCACAGTGTTTAGGCACTTTTTTAGGAGTATAGCCCCAAGCACAGAGCTTGTGTATATGATGTGCTCTGGGCAGCCAGGGGGGAAAACAAGCTGAATATATATATCCAGTTTTGTCCATACTACCAGGAAGCTCCCCAATGTTCTGATGCTGGTGTAATCAATACTGAACCTGGAATGAAGGCACCTGACTCCACACAGCAGAAGATCCAGGCTCTCCAGAAGCTCTCATTGGTCCATTCATTCCTCAACAAATACCCACCAAGTGCCTGCCCAGTTCAGCACTCAGTGCTGATGTGCAGTGGGAAATGAAGAAGTGAATGTCGCTTCGGTGTATTGAAATTGATTTCCTAATTCTACAGGTGGAAGTAACCCCATGGGCCCTGTACAGAGAGGCTTAGCAGGATAGCCTGTCATGAAAAGATACAAGGCAAGAGATGTGACAGGCTTTACTAGATGTGAACAGGTCAGAAAGCAAGTTGGGGACAAGGAAGGAGCTCAGCCTGGAGGAGAGGAGGAAGTCCTACCTCTCCCCATGGCAGGCACCCCTGGCAGATCAGCCGGCTACTTTCTGGACACCCTAGCCTCTAAGGTGGTCACCTGGGAGGCCTCCAGAGGGTACGGTGACTAGCTATCTTGCAGAGAAGCTCCTTCAGGGGTCCCCTGGGGGAAGCCATGGTGTCATTTATTTATGACTCAAGGTCTGTAGGATCTAGTAACTTAGTAGACAATTTGGTGACTAAAGGAAGATAATCTCATTACCCAGGGGCATTTGCCTCAAGAGAGGGTTTTCCCAAGGAGCCCTGTCCGCACAAAAACACAGCAGCTACTCTCAAGGGATCTACTGCCTACATGAAAAGGCAAGACTTGTGCAGGTAGAAAGTCAAATAATGACACGTCAGCTTGTGAGTTCCAGGTAGATCCAGGGGACCAGTTCAGGAGAGCTTGAGGAGAATGGACTTGGGGTGGGCAATGGAGAGAGGTCAGCTCTGGAAGCAGGGTAAAGGTGGGCAGAGGGCCTGCCAGGGCTCAGGGAGCAGAGTCCCTAGGGCAGCGTGGGGAGTAGGCAGAAGGGCTCAGAGGCAGCACACTGTGGGTGCCTGGTGCTGTCAGTTTATTTCTCAAGCATGAGGCTAGGACTGGGATGGAGCTCCCAGGGTGGTGCTCTGCCTGTGGAGGGGCGGTCAGAGTTCACCCCTCACTGCGACTAGTGCACCTTCCTTGGCCAAGCAGCATAGCAACCCCACTAAAGCCACGTTTGCCTCCCTCACGTTTATCCAAAAATACCCTCACTTACAGGCAGTGGGCTGGCCCCAGGCCGATGTTCAGAAAGACCCCTTTCCTCCTATCAAACCGTTTCCTCTCCCACAGGACCAACAGGGGCATCTTAAGGGGCCTGGGGCAACTGAAAGTAGGACACAGGGCTTGTCAGAGGGAAGATAGACAGTGACGTCAAATTCTGCTAGATTCAGGATGCTGTCTATGGTCACCTAATAAACACAGAAAGACTGTGTCCAGATCCTTGGAGTTGGAGAGGATGAGTCCCAGGCTCAGATCCAGCCCGCCACTTGCTAACTGTGTGCCTTGGGCCAGTTTCTCCCACCTCTGTTTCCTCATCTGAAAAATAGGGATACAACTCATGAAGTATTTGTGAGGATAACAAGGGGTAACATGTATGGAGAACATAGAAGATCACACAGCAAAGGCTCAAAAGAAGTAAGTTAATATCACCTAATCCAATGAGTTTTTAAATATCTACTAGCAGAATCATTTTCTAAGCATTTCCAAACACACACACACACACACACACACACACACACACACACACACATTTCATAAGCAGAACCCTAATATAAAAAAATAGATCATGCCCTGGCTGGTAGCCCAGTGGTTAAGGCACCGGCCTGCGAACCCAAAGGTCACAGGTTCGATTCCCCAGCCAGGGCACATAACAAGGTTGCAAACCAGGTCTCCAATCAGGTCTGTGGCTGGAGGCAGGTGAAAAGCAACCTTACATTGATGTCTCTCTCCCTCTCTGCCTCTCTACCTTCCCCTCTTTCTAAAAATAATGAAATAAAATCTTAAAAAAAAAAAACCAGATCAATGCTCCTGCACGCCCCAGAATTTCCTGAAACAGCTGCACAGAATACAGTTGCAAGCCACTGCTCCAAATCTGCCCTTGACCCAAGAGTGGAATTCCTTCTGCCATGACCCTAACTGGGCATCTGGCCACTCCCAGCGCATATGTGCTGTCAGCGGTTTCCGGCCTAATGGCTTGGCTGCCTTCACCCCTCCACTGGGCAGCGCTAAGCTGTCAGCCCTCCAGCTAAACACTGCTCAGAGGAATGGACTGCTACTCAGAGGTGCAAAGACTTGTGGAAGACCTGCTCTGTAGGCCCAAGCCAGAAGCACTGAGCCGGGGGAAGGTGTGAAGTGCGCAGTGAAGCTGATCTAAGGACACTGTATAGGGACATAATCGATGTCACAGCTCAGGGCTCAGGCAGGCTGGAGGATTCAATGCATGCATTCTAGTTCCCCTTGAGGAAGATGGATGAACTCAAGGTAAGCAGCCTAGAGGCTCTGCAAATACTTCCTCAGTTCTGGTCTCATTTTCCTCCAGGGTCTCTACTATTCACAGGTCTATTTTATTATACCTTTTATCACAGGCTGCCCAATTTCACTGTTGGTTAAGTAAATACCTGTCTTTCCCATTAAACTGTGGAGGTAAACATTGTGTCGTATTCATCCTGGAGGAAATTCCTAGAGCTTGGAATACTTTGCACATGGCCGAGCCCAGTGAATATTGAAATTGAGTTGGCAACTATTCCAGTCACCTTTCCCAGAAGGGACCAGCTAGCGTCGTCTCCAGACCCAGTTTAAGACCAACTTATTTTTTCTAATTGCACACTGTAATGGCTCAGGGTGATACAGCCTTGCAGGTGCACTACACCTGGCCCAGAGAGGCCCCCGGGAATGTCTGTCAGCTGAATGAATTAAGGATGAGACATGGACATAAGTGTCAGAAGGAGCATCCAGATCACCCTGTGGCCATTGCAGTTTGGGTGACTTGTGAATCAGAGCTTAGTGCAACAAGGGGTTGTGTGCGTCAACAGGCCTTTCTACTGAAGCTAGGAAATGTGGGTGGCCCGGGATATTCCAGTGAGGGGGTAAGACAACAGGTGCTAGATTCAGGGAGATTTGGTTGGGAAACTTGTGATTTGGCCACCTATGTACTTCCAAGCTTCCACTGCAAAATGAGGATAATGGTGCCCACTCAAAGGGCCCCAGGGAAGGTTAAATGAGATAGTGCTGGTGACATTTCCTCACATGGACACCTGGTCAGTGCTCAGTCAACGGAAGTTGTCACTGTCACGAGAGGAAGAAGCTTGACATAGGGGTACCTTTACAAATTAGTGCTTTTACATTTTCAGGTAAATACCCAAAAGAGGAATTTCTACATTGTTTGGTAATTCTAGTTTTAATTTTTTAAACTTTTTTAAAAATATTTTTTATTTATTATTTTTAGAGAGAAGGGCAGGAAAGGAGGAAGAAAGGGAGAGAGACATCAATGTACAGTTGCCTTATACCTGCCTCCAGCTTAGGACCTGGTTGGAGACCTGGCTTGCAACCTGGTTATGTACCCTGACTGGGAATCAAACCGGTGACCTGTGGGGTTACAGGCTGGTGCCAATCCACTGAGCCACACCAGCCAGGGCTAGTTTTAATTTTTAAAGGAAATCTTATTTCAGTAACAATCAGCTCCCCACCATGCCATAGTTTCTCTCCCTGCAGAACATTCTCTTACCTCTGCCCAGCTCTTGGAGATGTTGTAGGCTATGTGACAAAGCCAAAGGAGGCATTCCATGCTGCCCCTGAGATGTTTTGATCCAGCCCAAGAACCACCTGCTGGCCCCACCCTGACTCCTCTTGTCCATTGTGCTCAGTGATCAAGCATCTCCATCCCGTTTCAGTCCATCGGCCCTGGGGCCTTCTGAGCCTCCCATAGAATACCCTTCTCTAGTTCCTCTCTCACAGCTCTAGCTAATCATCCCTCCTGTAAGGTCGGCATAGCCTCTATCTTGATTGTGCTAGTGAGACCTTAATTTACAGAGGTGACCAAGAGATGACACAAAAAGGTCAATGCCTCTGAAAGAATAATTCATTGCTTAGAATTTCCAAGGTAAAGGGACATATCACAGCACCTGGGAAAGAACCAGAGGCTTTGGGGAGGTGGAAGGAAGGAAGGAGGGGGATGCATGTCTCAGAGCTGTTCTTATGTTTTCCACAGTGAAGAAGGGGTGAAGCAGGTTAAACAGCTGAAGAAGCTGAGGATGGGAATAGTTTGAATGATGTCAGCAGGCTCTGGGTTATTGGGGTGACCCTGATTATGTGGTGCCTGGCCCCTAGGTGATCAGGGCAGGGGGATCTTGGCCTGGTGGGTGAGAGTTAGACAAAGGAGATGATTAGAAGTACAGACTGGAGATTGGTTGGTTTGTATATGAAAGGTGTGTTCCAAGGAGGCTGTTGACTGTCCCTAGGAATCAACTAACCTGACAAGGCTCCTGCTCTTGACCCAAGGGATGCTTCTGTGGCTGAACTCAGCCTGCTATTGGCCATTTTATTGTGCTTGTTTGTTTTGATGCTAATCTTCCTTGCTCAGCTGTGAGTTCATCAAAAGCACATTGTTCATTTCTATACCATGGGTACCCACCACTGATCCATGTTTAACACAGTGATTCCCTGGCCCACCTGCCCATCAGAATCCATGGGAAGCATTAAAAGAATAAATAAATAAACACAGATGCCTAAGCCTAACCTTCAGAAATGCTGACTTAATTCATCTGGAGTGTATGAATTTCCACTGACTCCTGAATGTCCTGGGAGGAATTTTCTAGAAGGAAAGCAAGGTTGTGGCCCCAGGTGGAGTCACTAAAAAGTCAGCAGGAAAGCCAGGGACTTGCAGTGGGCTTGGTTACCTGCTCTAGGAGTATCCACTGTCCATTCTGGTGGAACATTACCTGTTGACTCTCAGCAGGCCTGGCTCCAGGCTTGAACCAGGGTTGTTTTGGCACCTACTGACGCTTCAGGCCACACTCGCTGGGGAAGGGACTCTTGTACTACTCAGAGTAAGGTTCCCAATCCCACTTCTCTCCTGCTGGTGCCCAAGTGCCTTTTGCTCACGCAGGCCCTGGTCTTGATGGCCTCTCGCCACCATTCTACCTCAGTCTTTGGTCTCCATGTGCATCTCTAGTGCCCCTGCTGTGCGTCTCACAGTGTATCTTCAAAGGTGGGAGAACAATAAGATACTCATCTCTGTGGTTTTTGCTCTTTTCCTTTGAATCTTTGGAAGGAGAAATGCCAAAACCCACCTGTTTTTTTTTTGTTTTTGTTTTTTTTTTTATTAAAGAAAATCCTCATCTGAGGATATGCCCATTAATGAGAGAGAGAGAGAGAGAAAGAGAGAGAGAGAGAGAGAAACATCAGTGTGAGAGAAATATGTATCAGTTGCCTCCCATACATACTCCAGCTGGGGCCTGGGATTGAACCTGCAACCCAGGTATGGGCACTGACTGGGAATTGAACCAGCAACCTTTTGGTGTGTGGGACAACTCTTGAACCACCCAGCCAGGGCCCACCCATTCTTCTTTTTCTACTCTCTCCCATCCTATGTATTTGCTGCTCCCTGGAACTTTCTGGAACTTTCTCCAACTGTCTCCCCAACGACCAACTGCTGCAGCCTCTTCTCCTGATACTCCAGATACCTCCCCCAACATTTTCACACCCTCAGCAATCTCTGACTCTGGTTGCTTTAAGGGGCCAAACTTGGGAGTATCCTGGAGGGAACTTGATCCCCACCTTTTCCTACCCAGAAAGTTGTCAAGATTTCTTACTTCCCCACAGCCACCACCTAACAGTTCCCTCATTGCTCTGGGTAAGTGACAGGGGCTCTTTCCTATCAGCACGAAGCAGGGACTTTCCATAAGGACCAAATAGAGGGAAGAAAAAACAGAGAGAAAGAGCATGTTTTGGGGACAGAACTACGGCCTGGAGACCTTAAAGGAGTTAGTGACTAGGGTGGTATTTTTGGTTTCTTCACGATGATGATTTGAGGCTACTTGTGGCATTTCTGCATGCCTGTCTCTGAGCATCTGTGTCTCCCGAAAAGGGCACTCTGGCACCTTTCTCACTGCTGGAGCTCTGGACTGGGGTGAGCATTACTGATTTCAGTTCAGATAGGCCTTACTTTCAACTGACTTAGGAAGTGTCCATCCTTTGTGGGGTCCTAATTTCCCCTTCCATGGGAAGGAGAATCTCTATTTCCTCCCATCTTTACACATGTAGGGAGAACTAGAGATTGTGCCCATATATAAAAGGAGGGTGTAAACACACAGCTCTGGTAGGCTCCAAGTTCAATTCTCACCTCCATGAGGACAGACAAAACATTCAACTAGTTCATAGGATACATATGGTCCTTCCTCCCAAAAGGTAACACAAGTAAATGACAAGTAAAAGTGGCCTGACACATACTATCCTGGTGGAAAGATTGCACATACTGTATGTGGATATAGGGGGATATTGAAGAAGGGTCCCTGAATAAAGTGAATTTAAGTAACACCTGAAGGAAGAGTTAAAGTTAGCCAGATATGGGAGTCTGGGTGGGATAGAATGGCACTCCTTGCAGAGAGAATAACTTGTGCAAAGGCCTTAGGGTGGGAGAGAGGATAGGCAGAGAAGGTACCTGTCTATAAAGTGTGGAGAATGAATTATTTCCAAATAATTTCAGTATTTCCAAAGTGGGCTTTGTGTAACACTAGTTCCGTGGATGTATGTATATTAAAATATACATAATATAAAATTTACCATTTAACCAATTTTCAGTGTACAATTGAGTGGCTTTAATTACATTCACAATACTGTGCAACTGTCACCACTATGTATTTCTAAACATTTATTACCCCAACAGAAAACCTGTAACCTTTAAGCAATAACTCCCTGTTCCCCCATTTCCTCAGTCCCTGAAAAATGACTCTACTTACTTCATATAAGTAGAATCACACAATCTTTGCCTTTTCATGACTGGCTTATTTCTCTTAGTATAATGTTCTCAGATTCATCCAAGTTGTAGCATGTGTCAGAATTTCCTTCCTTTTCATGGCTGAATAATATTCCATTGTATGTACATACCACATGTTCTTTATCCATTCATCTGTTCATAGACACCTGTTTGTTTTCACTTTTTGGCTTCAAAGAACACTGGCATACAGATATGTATTCTAGTTCCTGGTTTAAATTCCTGTGAGTATGTACATATATTTGGGGTAGCATTGCTGGGTCATATGGTAATTCTGTTTATCTTTTTGAGGCACTGCCAAACTGTTTTCTATAGCAGCTGTACCATTTGACATTCCCATTAGCAGAAAACAAGAGTCCCAGTTTCTCCATAAACTCCACAATACTTTTTATTCTCTGTGTTAGTTTGTGTTTACTTATAGCCATACTAATGGAGGTGAAGTGGTATCTCACTGTGGTTTTTATTTATATTTCCCTAATATTGAGCATTTTCTCATGTGCTTATTGGCCACCTATATCTTCTTTGTAAAAATATCTATTTGAGTATTTTACACAATTTTTCATTGGATGCTGTATTTTGCTATAGATGAGTTTTGGAAGTTTTTTACATATTTAATAATCCTTATCAGGCATATGATTGGCAAATACTTTCTCCTTCTAGAGCCGTCTTTTCACCAGCTTCATAGATTTTTTTAATGTTAAATGTTTTCATTCTGATGATGTACAACTTCTCTATTTTTTATTTTGTTGTCTGTGTCTTTGGTGTCATACCCAGGAAATTATTGACACCAATGTTATGAAGCCTTTCTTTTATGCTCGTTTCTAATCCCATGAACACAGGATTTCTTTCTGCAATGTTTTGTAGTTTTCCTTTTTTTGTTTTTTTTTTAATTTTATTGTTGTTGTATTACATCCATCCCCTTTTTGCTCCCCTCTGTC
>PVIW01011446.1:0-37490 GCA_004026585.1 Noctilio leporinus | reverse complement strand
TCAGGACTTTACAGTCTATAGTCTATATTCTAGCCGGTCTTGGCGCGTGGCAGGGCCTCTGATTGTCACAGTAGGGCTGATTCTGAGTGTCCGTCCCCAGGTAGGCTGGGCCTTCCGCAGCCTGGCTGGGTTTTAGGGCTGCCGATGTTCTGGAGCCTGGCGGAGTTTCCTGCTCAGGACAGCCCCCAGCACTTCTGCAAGGCAGCCCGCAACTTTGCCGGTCCCTGTGACAACTGGCTCCACCCCTGCAGTTCCGGGAGGAGGCCTGGCCTGTCAGTCAACACTGTCCGGGGTCTGCCTGCACTGTCCCGCCCTTCCAGGGCGAGCACCATGCCGCTAAGCCAATCAGCTCTCCGCAGAGTCCTTTACGCGGCCTCTGCGATGAGCCCCTCCCAGGCGTAGGTGGTGCGGCTTTTGTCTCCAGCAATGGCGTGTCGCCCGCCACAAGTTCCCGGCTTGCCGGCTCTCCGGCTCGCGTTTTGGATTTTCCCCGCGAAGCTTGGGGGCCTGTGTGGTTGCGCCGGGCTGGGCCTCACCCCTCGCAGGGGCTTCTAGCTGCTGTTTCCCCAGCAGCCCAGCAGCTCCGTTTTTCGGCCCTCTTGCCGCCCCGGCCGGTGCACTTCCCGCTCCCCTGCTCCGGCTTCCCGCAGGACTCTTCTCCTCCGCCTCTAGCCCCGCGCGCTGCGAAACCTCCTCTCCCTGTTGCCGGGGTGAGTCTGTCACACAGTCCCTCCCCTGCAAGAGTTCAATTCCGCGTTCCCTACGGCGTTCGCCCTCGCTGCCCGCACTTCACTGCTGAGACTTCCAGTCGCCAGGGAGCCTGAAACTGGCCCCGGTCAAACGCGCCCCTCTGGGCAGAGCCGCCCCTGCCCAGAGCCGACCTCGGCCCGCCGGCCGGTCAGTCGGAACGCCTCACCTACTGTCCTGCTGGCCTCCTCTGCCTCTGGGCTCTGCTCCCCTGTGTCCAGATGCTGCCTGTTCCAATCCCCAGGGTCCTGAAGACGTCTCACGCTCCTTATCCTGCCTCTAGCTGCTTTGGTACTTGAGAACACCATCAGCACTGCTCTCTACTCTGTCGCCATCTTCCCTCTCTGGTATTTCTTTTTGATTTGTTCTATATATTCTTTGTTCTTTTATCAATTTTATGCCTACTTTTAGGTTAATCAAGGGTTATTATTATTCCACTTATCTCCCCTATTAATTTTTCTCTATTAATTTTAAATTATAACTTTTAGTTTATTAATTTCTTATTGTTATAGTACAATTGTTTCATTTTCCCCCATTGCTGTCCCCTGCCCCTCCCACCCCCTTTCCTACAGTCAGTCCCTCCCTAGTTGTCCATGTCCATGGTTCATTCACACTAGCTCCTTGACTAAACCCTTCCCTTTCTTTCCCCAGCCTCTTCTCCTCCCCATGGTCACTATAATTCGGCTCCTTGTTTCCATGTCTCTGATTCCATTCTGCTTGTCTGTTTGCTTTGTTCATTAGTTTCCTGTATTGAGTGAGATCATATGGTATTTGTCTTTTGCCACCTGGTTGATTTCACTAAGCATAATACTCTCCAGTTCCATCCATGTTGTTGCAAAAAGTAGGAGTTCCTTCTTTCTTTCTGCTACATAGTATTCCGTTGTATAAATGTACCACTGGTCTTTTGATCCAATCATCCACTGATGGGCACTTAGGCTGTTTCCAGCACTTGGCTATTGTGAATAGTGCTACTAAGAACATAGAGGTGCATAAGTTCTTCTATGTTTCAGGGTTCTTCGGGTATACTTATAACTTTAAAAAATATTATTTTAGTAGTTTTCTCAGATATAACATGCATCTCTGACTTATTATAATCTACCTTAAATTAGTTCTTTACCACTTCAGGAAAAATTTAACTCCATTTACAACTGTCTTGCCTTTTGTATTTTTAGTCATATGTTATAAACTGCCCAAGAGAATTATTATTGTTGCTTTAAGCAATTACAGTCAATATTCTCTTTTATAGATCCACGTATTTAACCTTTCCAATATTTTTCATTCCTCTGTGCACTTCTAAGCTCCCCCTGAAGTCATTTTCCTTCCTCCTGAAGACTTTCTTTAACATTTCTTGCAGAGTGAATCTGTAGGTAATAAATTCTGTCAATTTCTGTTGGTTTAATGACATTTTATTTCCTCTTCACTTTAGAGGATATTTTTGCTGGGTACAGATTATGTTTTCTTTCAGAACCTAGACAATGTCATTTGTTTGTCTTCAGGTTCTCCACAGTTTCTGTTAAAAAGGTAGCAATAGTGTTATTGTTGTTTCTCTGCAAGTATATGTAGTCACTGAAGCTGACATTAAGATTTTCTATTCCTCTTTAGTTTTTGCGATTTGACTATGATAGGCCTATGCTTGGTTTTCTTTGTATTTATCTTGCTTAGAGTTTGCTAATCTTGAATCTTTGAGTTGCAGTCTTTCATGTTTTGGGCAAATTCTCAAGTCATTTTATCTTCAAATATTACTTTGCCCATTCTCTTCTTCCTGAGACTTCTAAAACACAAATATTAGGCCATCTGACTATGTTCTATATATCTTGAATGCTCTCTAATGATTTCCCACTATTTTTCCTCTATGTGCTTCATTTTGAATAGTTTCGTTTTACTGTCTTTAAGTTATATAATCTTATGTTTTGCTGTGTCCAGTCTCTTGTTAAACCTGTCCAACGAGTTTGGGTTTTGTTCCAATGAATTTTTATTTCCATTCATTTTTTAAGCTTTTAAAATTTTAAAAAGATTTTATTATTTTTAGAGAGAGGGGAAAGGAAAGAGGCAGAGAGGGAGAGAGACACCAATGTATGGTTGTCTTTCACCTACCTCCAGCTATCGACCTGCCTGGAGACTTGGCTTGCAACCTGGTTATGTGACCTGGCTGGGAATCAAACTGTGACTTTTGGGTTCGCAGGCCAGTGCCTTATCTACTGTGCCACCAGCCAGGGTGAAAAGCCATTTCTTTATTCATGGATGGCCATTTTCTTGCTGTATCCTCACATGGCAGAAGGGAGGGGGGACCTCTCTGAGGCCTCTTTTAGAAGGGGAATAATCCCATAGTAATTATAAGGGTTACCTTGTCACCTTCCAAAGGCTCCACCTTCTAAAACCATCACCTTACAGGTTAAAATGTCAACATATGGATTTTGGGAGGAAACAAACATTTAGACCATAGCATTCCTCCCCTGACAACTTCCACACCCCTGTTCATGCCCTTTGCCTATATCATTAACTCAAAGTCTAAGTCCAAAGTCTCATCTAAATATCATTTTAATCAGATATGGATGAGTCTCAAGGTGCAATCATTGAACTTTCTGACATCTAACATATGTAGAGACAGCAACCTAGGATCACCTATTTTGACCTGTTTCTCCTTCAAGCCTATTCTTCTGCAATTTTATTGATTCTACTTAATTCTCCCCATATAAAAACGATGCCACAAACCCTATTACTATAGAACATGAGCCTCTTTGAGGTGTTTTATTCACTAATGGAAAAAAATTTGTGCTAAAGTATTTATACTTTCAGATCCAGTCTGTACTAGTTTTTTAGTCTTTAGAATTTTCCTTTAATTTCTCATTAGAGAGAGAAAAGCTTCAATGATGACAATGCCATGAAAAGTAATTAATCAAACCACAGAATTTTGTAAAGTTTGAAAGGTTTTAGAATTTTGGGTAATCTGTATTTTGGAAGAAGACTCAGCCTTTTAATTGTTACTTACTTTACCAGTTACTATTAACAATCAATTAGCCATTTTTTCTGGATCTCACTACTGTGGAAGGGGCTGGATGCTGTGGGTTTATAGCAGAATATTCTTTAAAGATAGACTGCTATCCAAGCATCTGGTTGGTCTTTCTGAGGTCAAACATCACAGCCAAGATTTAGCTGTGTTACAGTTGTAGCAAGAAGAACCAAATTCTAAACTCTATCACTTGATGCCCAACTGTCAGAAGCCATTGATTTCGTATTTAAAGACCTTCCTCTGACAGAAATGTGGGAATAGAAGGGAGCAGGAGTGAGAGGGTGGCAGCCCACAAAAACTGGGCACTCCATGCACTTTCACATTTTCTGTTTTAAATGTGTTGTTTTGGTTTTGAAACATTTCCGTGCCTGGCCCTCTCACCCTGACAGTTCATTCCTGGTTTGACCCAGTTTCTGGGGGAGCCTTTGGTGCCATAATAATTACCATTAGGCTCCATCTAGCTGTGTCCCTGGGTGTCTAGCTCTGTACTCAACCATGGTCACCCCTTCCGGAAGTCATTGGAACTTGCTTTAAGCCCAAGTCCTCCTTTTCCTTCAGAGTCCAGGTCACAAGTCACTACCGTAGGAAGAACTTCCTTGACACCTAAGATAGTTTCAGTTCCTTCTAATGTATGCCCTCAGAGCTTCCTGTATTTTACCTTCAAGGTACTAATCATGAGTTATAATTATTTTTGTCATCTATTCTGTTCATCTTATATCTTTAGCACCTGGGAAAGTGCATGCCACACATGCAGTTCACTAAATATGTTATTAAATAAGCATGAACAAATGAAGTTTGTGACTTGGGTCCCCACCTCTTTTATCATACAGTTGTATGTGAGTTTAGGCCAGTTATAAAACTTAGACTTAGTATAAAGTAGGGATAATACTCTTTTATGTGCCCCACAGTTTAGGGTGCTATGTATGTAATAGGTGCTTAGTAGAATGAATGAATGCTTATGCTATCTCTGTGATGAGACACCTGTATTTTAACAAGGATTTCTCTCATCAGATGACAGAAATTGAGTACCCAAGCAAGAGGAATCTTGTTTATTGAGTGGGAAATAAAATTCAGGATTCGGAGTTCCCTTCCAGTGATGGCAGCCTTGTGCCCCAGATGTAGCCCAGGAGAGAGCAGCTTCTCTTTCCTTTTGCAGCCTTCCCTGGGCCTTTAGTTTGAGGAAGATCCTTCTTTCCAGTCATGCCCAAGAGGAAAGTAACCTTCCAAGGTGTGGGAAATGAGGATGATGAGAATGAAACCAGAGAAAAAGCGGGTGGACCCTGTGGCTGGGGCAGGAGGTCCTAGAAGCCATTTCAAAAGCAAACACTCTTGAGACAGTGATGAGGATGAGGATGATGATGATAATGATGAAGGGTCCAGCAAATTTGCATCCTGTCCTCAGAGGATGTGGAAGGGCCAGAAGCAGCCACATTCCCCAGTGAGGGAGGTATGTGGATCACACCCTTCAACCTACAGGAAGAGATGGAAGAAGGCCATTTTGATGCAGATGGCAATGACTTCCTGAACCAGGATGCTCAGATTTGAGACAGCTGGCTGGACAACACTGACTAGGTGAAGATCAGGGAGCAGCACTCATGGTCAGACTCAGAGGAGGAGGGCAGCCCAAGCCAGACACCAATGAGTGCCTGAGCCCTCCTTGAGGGCCTTCCAGAGCTCCCGTTGCTGAGAGACAGACAGTGGCTAGGGCACTAGGGCATCTGGGGGCCAGAGGAGGAGGCAAAGGGGGTAGCAAGGGCCCTGGATGGCCTAGTTCTCCCCAGCGCTTGGGCCGGCTGTCTGGGTTGACCCATCAGGTGGTGGCTCAGGGCAACCTTGGCGTTTAGCAGGAGAGAGGAGGATGGTTGGCCATGCAGCTGAAGGGGTTGGGGTGCCAGACCCGCAGACCCCTGGACACCATACCCTACTCTTCTGTGTACATGTTTGCTGAGGAAGCAGCAGAGGGAGAGCTGGAGAACCCAACCCCTGTCCAGAGAGAAGCAGAGTTGCGAGGGGATGGTCTGGAGAATGTGATGTGGGAATATAAGTGGGAGAACACAGGGGATGCCGAGCTGTACTGGCCCTTCACCAGCACCCAGATGCAGACCTGGGTGAATGAAAGCTACTTTCCTGATGGTGTTTATTGCCTGTACCTGGATCCCCCCGCCGGACAATCCAAAAAATCCAAATATATGGATTTTGACCTCTACACTGGAGCCTTATCAGGGGCAATTTGGTGGTCTGTTTTTTTTCTGGACTCTCTGGAGGGGGTCCAGCTGCCTCAGGTAGTAAGGGTATTGGGTGCCACTTTCAGTCCATTTTCCTTGCCTAATAAAAGCCGTTAGTTGTGTATTAGGTCCTTGGCTGTGCTGATGGCCAAAAGCCAGGGACCTCCACAGCCCCTTTGGATTTGCCTCTGTCCTTGAGGATTTCCCTCTCGAAGTTCCTCTTTGGGAGTTTCCAGTCCTTGAACCATCTCCTCTTTGTTTACCACCCCTACTGGTAGGGACAAAGCTGTCAGGTGACTGTGGCTTCCCCACCTGAACTCTGCTCACCATTTAAAAATCCCTTCACTCACCATCCTTCTCCAGTGCTGGGGGTGCCTGTTTTGCTGCTCTTCAGTCTTTGGCTCTTAGGACCTCAGAGTCTTTGTCTTTATAGCCAGCACAGGATAGAGCCCCAGAAGTAGAGAGTTTAGGCCTTGAAGTCTGGGACACCTGTTGGGTGTGAGCAAGAAGCTTGGTATTCACTGACTCCCTACTGTCTCAAGCTCTTTAGGTGAAGTGAAGACTCAGCATTGGCATCTGAAGGACCCTTCAAGACCATCTGGGGCAACTAGCCACTGAACAGGCACTGAGAGGGGTATTGCCTTACTGGAGGTTGCACAGTGAATCAGAGGGCTGGCCCAGGCCAGTTGGGCTCCTTTCCCAGAACTCTCCTGCTACCAGGTCTTTTCTACCTGGTGTTTGAGGCCCGAAAGCTTACATTTCCTGCGTTCCCGTGGTGTGCCTGGCACGGGGCTAGTCTTGAGAGGCCCAAAATAACTGGGCAGGTCCCCATCCACAAATTCAGTCAGGGGTGGGAGGGGAGAGTGATGAGAAGGGAGGCAGACAGGTGTAACTGTACAGTCTGGACCTGACACTGCCACCACCCCATCCCACTAGTGCTGCCTTAGGCCTCTCCTCACACGCACCAAGTGACCCTCCATTGGAATCTTGTGGGGAGCTGTAAAATTACTCCTTAGACTCTAAGGGCCACATTAGCCTCATGGTTGCCTTCAAAGGGCCAAATGTAATTTTAGGACTGTATAAATGTAACTACTCCTTAACAGTTAATAGAACTGGGTGGAAACAAGGTGCCAGGCCAGATAAAACAAGGTGGAGGGTGGGATTTGGCCTGCAGGTCTTGTTTCTGCTGCCACCTGTGCAGAGAATCTGAATGATTGGTCTAGGTAGTGATTTGGGGTGTGTGTGTGTTTAGCTTTTAAAAGCTCCCACATGTTTCCATTGTGCAGCCAGGTGGAGAAACACAGGGCCTGACTCCCATGACTAAGGGTGTACCTGGGGAGAGGCCAGTCCCTGGGTCCTGCTGTGGCAGCATAGCTGTGCCTGTGTGTGGCCAGGGCTCTGGTGGAGTTTGTCAGTTAAAGGAGAGCTGAGCACCAGAGCAGCATCTGGGAGCCCCACGGTGGAAGGAGCCAGGCCAGGAACTAGGAAAGGTAGGCGGGGTGGGATTACCTGATGATCTAGTGAGGCTTCCAACTTTTGTAATAGACCTGCTATAGTGCTAAGTCAGGCCTAGTTTTTATTTACTCCAAGGTGCCTTTGGTTGCAAGATGGTTTATTTTGTGTCATTAAGAAAGGAAACTATTGATACGTATTCGATTAAAAGGAGCATCCTGAGTTCAGAAATGTTCAGAAGTGAAAAGTAGGTATCTTAAGACCGATGAAGTATAGTGTTCACCTTTATATTCCCCAGTGACTAAATCACAGGAGGTGCTTCGTGTTCGGTGAATAAATGGCAGCCAAGGGACAGCTCCCTGGATGTCCCACAGGCACCTCAGGCTCCACCTACAGAGGACCCATCTCCCCTTCCCCTTATTCCTGTATTCATGTCCCTGATGACACTGTGTGGATAAAATAATGGCCCCCCAAAGATGTCCATATCTTCAACCTCAGAGCCCATGAATATGTGACCTCTCAAGACAAAAGGAGTTTTTGCAGAAATGATGAATGATTTTGAGATGGGGAAATTATCATGGATAATTGAGGTGGGCCCAATGTAATCACAAGGGTCCTATGAAGTGAAAGAAGGAGTCAGGAGGGTCAAAGTGAGAAAGGGAGGTGAAGATGTTATTCTGCTGCTGGCTGTGACAATGAAGGGCCATGTGCCAAGGAATGCAGTGGCCCATAGAAGCTAGAAAAGGCAAGAAAATGGATTCTATCCCGTCTCCACAAGGAAATGCAGCCATATTGATGGGATTTGAGCCCAGTGAAAATAATTTTGGACTTCTTACAGCTAGACCTCTAAGATAATAAAATGTATTGTTTTAAGGCCCCCTTCCCCACCCCTCCCCCACCAAAAATAATTCAGGATTCTGTATACCTTTGCCCAGGGCTGTAACTTCACAGTAGATTTTTTAATGAGCAAAGGGGAAATTTTTTGAATGGATTCAGACCAAACTTGTAATAATTGATTTTTCCAATTCCTAAGGGGTTTGGGCCTATCAACGATTTTAACTAAGTTTGGTCCACCAAGAGTACAAATTCTGGGTTGCATGTACCTTAAAAGCCTGTAAGAAAGCAGCAACAGTGAATGAGTCTGAAGACCAGGGGACGTTCTATAGTGCTGACATTCTCATCAATTGGTATAGCTACTTGGCCTTCAGAAATGATGGCAGGATAAGGTGCTGACTTTAGAGAGACGGCAAAAATGCTTTCAGCCTTGCAGTTCCTTGTCCTACATTCCTCAGAGGCTGGTCTAGCTTAACCTGCCTATTTCCACCTTTAGTGCAGTAAAGATACCTTGCATATAGAATACAAATGCAGTTTTTCTTTTTCTTGCTCATCTCTTCTCCACCATGTCCACCCATTTCTGGCATTTCTTTCTCCCACCCATTTCCTTAGGCATATGGAATAAAGAGAAGGGAGAAAATGCAGGGAGGGTCCAAATGGAACTCAACATATATTTTATTTGAGCTTCATCTCTTTGCAGAAAGGGAAACAGCCAAAAGGAGTAAGTTAGAGATGATCTGATAAACACAGAAGAGGTACAGCATGTGCAAAGAAGGAAATCCTTCATTAGAATATCTGCTGAAGGTGAAATGAGGTGAGCCTGGGTAGGGAATTCAGAGAATTTTTGGCATTTAGTGTTGTGATCTGGGAGTGAGGTTACACTGCAGAGCAGGGAAGGACAGCAGGTGGAGGAATCCCAAAGCAAGTACTGTGAGTTTGTAACCAGCCTGAGGCTCCTGACCAAGTGACCCCTTCTGGGTAGCAGGATTTGTCAAGGGCATCTGACTCTTATTCCCAGCTCCTCTCCTAGGGATCCTCAGTGTCATTGTCCTTAAATGCATATGAATTCATGTGTAGACGCCTTTTGTCCACTGACCATGTCCTAGGCTGAGTGTGACTTGGGGAGCTGGGAGGCTGGTACTGCTGCTGAGGATAAGTCTGAGCCCTTGGCCTGGATCTGGGCTTAGGCTCAGGCTCAAGCTCCAGCTCCAGCTCTGACTCGGGCTCCAGCTCTGACTCGGGCTCCGTCTCACGATCCAGCCCAGTCTCCTGTTCCGACTCCAGCATGGGCTCCAGCTCCATGTCTAGCTCTGACTCCTCCTCTATTATTGTCTCTTGTATCTTGGTGAAGCCGGGACTTACATTTTTGGGGACTCCTAGGATACTGCTGCTTATTTTATGTTTTGAATCTACATCCTGAAATACATACAATTAGATAGGTTAACATTTCTAATTAATTTTAACTTTTGAACAGTCAAGAAAGTTAAGAATACAACAGCACTTAAAGTACAAGAAATCATGCATTTCTGGCAAAGTAGAAAACACTCCTGACCTAAATCTGCTTTTCATCTTCTTGGCACTTTCTGGTTCTTCAGTTACTCACTATTCTTTAGGTTCAATCAATCCATAACTCCCAATTTCTCTGAGTTTTCTAACTAGCCTGGATTTTGTGGTCAGCTGTGTGGATAGCAACAGTCTTGGCAGCATCCTGAAATATATTGTCTTCTTGACCTTGTCCTTCCAACCCCCATTGTAATTTTTAGCAGGACATGTGAGGCCCTTTGCAACCTGGCCTCTTGTCATCTTTAGCTTTATCTCCATCTGTAGTCTCTACCGTTTGCTCTAGCCATGAAGTTAACCAAAGACGTCTGCTCCCTGTGCCTGATTTGTCCTTCTCAGTTATTACACCTATTCATTGTTCCAGATTCACATCAGAGATCACTAACCACTTTGTGCTCCAACTGTACCTCACTCACATCTCTATCATAGTACCAGTAATGTATTGCCTTACATATCAGCCTCCCCTTTAAGACCCCAAGCTACTTGAGGTAGAGCAGGGCCTGGTTCCTGACCTCCCCAGTTCCAGGCCTCAGGCCACCTAGTAGATGCCCCACGGGCTTTGTGAATCAGCCTTGCAGCAGTATTCCAAGGAATTATACCTTTCACCCTTTCTGAGACATTTTCTTCTCCTCCACCATATGACACTCTTGCTTTTCCTCCTCCCTTCCTGGTTACTTCTTTCTAGTCCCTCTCTGGACTCCTCTACTTCTTTGGAATGTTGGCATGCCCTGGGGCTTGATCCTGGGGCCCTTTTCTTCTCCATCTACACTGCCCCTGTAAGCAGTTTTGTCTAGACCCATACTTTTCACTACTATCTATTAGCTGGTGACTTTTTGGTTATAAGCCTTCCCCTGATCAGCTGGTTCATTTATCCACTTCAATTCATGACATCTCCACTTGGATATTTAATAGGTATCTTGAGTTTAATACATCTAATGGCAACTTTTCCTCTCCTAGTCTTCCCTGGTTTTAATGCTAGGAAAAAAATGGATATAATCAATACCAAGTCTTAAGTTCTTATGAGAATGCTTTTTAAAAACATAGTAAATATAATGTCCACCTTAAGTCAATTATTACCACTTTCTATCCTTAATAAAAAGAGGTAAGATGCTTTTCTCATTATATTTTGGAGTAAGAGGCAAGACTCACCATTATGACTTAAATTGTTCTGAGAGGGCTAGCTAATGCCATAATATATGATACTGAAATGAGAATTTTAACAATTGGAAAATAAGAGATTTGTATTATTTGTAGAAAATACTTTTTATCTAGAAAACTCAAGAAAATGAACAATGAAACCTTCCTGGACTAGTAAAATAACTCACAAAGTAGCCAAATATTTTAATCCAAATCAATAGGTTGCCAGTTAGAAAATATAATGAAAAAGAAGATTCATTTTAAAAAGCAATAAAATTATAAAAGATAAAGTATAAAGTAGCTAGGGTATATCTACATGAAAGTCATTAACTCTTACTGTGAATAGAACATTTTAAAAGACTGAATAAATGTAGAGGCTGCCCATATAGAAAAAAAATGTTAAAAAATAGCTACTGGGGGAAAAGTTATTCTGGATAAGCAGAAGCATATAATCTGTGAGAATTCTCAACAAAGATAGGCAAATCTTAGAAATACATTACTTAGAGAAAGAAAAGGGCTATCTTTTACATATTAAAGTGTCTATAAACACTTATTACTCTGGTAATTCTTTTTTTTTGTCATAAAAATTCAAATGTTATTGAAATATAGTAAATCAACAGATCAGGGGTTTAATTAAAAGTAATTTCTAGTCAATGGGTGAAGATATTTTGATGCCCATCTGTGATTTAATTTTTTTTTTCTTTTCTTTCTTTTTGAGGAGGTGGAGCACCAAGAACCTTCAAAGATACTGATTTGAAAATGCTGAGGTAGGCCTACGTCTTTACTTCATATTAACAAATGGCTAAAAATTCTGACTCGTATACCACTCTCCTTTGCATTTGGTCAGGTTAAGTAAATCAGATTACTCAGAATGGAAATATTAGCCAAAGTGTTTGACTAGTAGATCTTTATCTCTGCGAGTTATCAGTTTTGTTATTCATCCCGAGGGTGGGGTAGGGGGTGATTCTAAAGGTACAGCTAGAGGAGATGTTTAAAATATTTAGTCATTGATGGAGCACTGGCACTAACCTAGTTTTCCATAAAAGGTCCTTTGCAGCCTCTGTGGAGCTGAGTAACCCTCCTTTCAGTTGGGAAAGGGCCCTGAATGGCACCCAGATGCTACAGCAGTGGGGGAAATTGGGACTGAGGTCCATCGCTATTTACCAGCTGAGAAGGGGCATTTCAATGTCTCAAAGTCTGGCACAGTCAAACTCAACAGCCTTTCCTGGATGGTGTTCATTTATCTTATCAGGTGTCTTTCCCCCTATCACTCCCCACCTCACCCCAATGCTTCACATCATCCAACCTTTTCTGTTTCTGAGTAGGTTTCCTGTATCACTGTCTCGGATTCGTCCACGCTTAACTCGGAGGACTCTGGAAACTTCCGTGACAAGGCAAACAGCACAGCGTCATGGAGAGTGAGGAACAGTTGGGCCTTGGTGATACCAGCATCAAAGAAGTCATTCCTCTCAAAGGCTCTGACCACAGAAGCTACAAACCAAACCCGGGACACACACAGGGTCAGACACCTGAGACGAGATCACCCAGGTGCAGAACACAGCCGTCGTGTCAGGTGAAGGCTACTTACAGTGACTCCCTGCGATGAGCACCAGAATGTTGGCGTTCTGGAAGGCGTTGCACATCTACAGGGAGGGAGTTATCAGTGTTAGGGGATCCTCACTGATCCCTGAGAAAGAGCTCTCTAACTAGCTGAGCTGTAAAATCCCTTTGGTCATTGACTTGTCTGTGGTATACGTATACCTTTACATCCAATTCAATTCTGTAACATTTGATGAGTGGACTTCTATATGCTAAGAAGTGTCTAAGGTGCTGGGACTACAAAAGAGAATCAGACCCAGGACTGGGAGTGAGACAGGAGAAAATAGTTCATGTAAAGAGAGAATGTCATGTAAGTACAGTGCTAGGATAGAGACAGGTGCAGGTGTGATGAGAACACACAATGTTCCTCAAGAACAACTATACCATAATATTAGTGTGTAGTGTTTGCACGTGATCCCTTTCTCGCTGGAGTTCACTAAGCAGATGGGGCAAAACATGGCCCAGAGATGGTCAAATGATACACACAGTGGAACATAGGAGCCCTGAGGATCAGATTCAGAGCTGCTGTGCAAAGTTGCATTTGACTTTAGTAAAACATCAGATATTTAGATGTATCAGAATAATAAGCATCTGATATTGACCTCAACTTTAGCCAATACATATGCTCTGGAGCAATGGATAAAGTTCAACTCAAAGCAAGTCAATATTAAACTTAATACTATATAATTGAATAGACCAACCCTGAGCACTGTTAAAATGTGAGAAAAAAAAAAAAGCAAAATAACACAAAACAACTAAAACAGAATCTACTTCTTTTACTTTCAAGAGGAAATAAGAAAGTCATTCTTGATCCCATGGTAAATCATAAAGTCATTTGATAAATACCTATAATGGACACACTCTAAATGACAAGCAAGGGGAGACTCAGATCCCATGAATTAAGAAGCTTAAATTGAGTGGTTGTCTCTAGTAAGAACAAGTGCTGGGATTTTTCTTATTAAGTTCAAGTTTTCAATTATAATTGGAATGATTTCCTCCAATTTGGTAGCACAGAACAACTGCAGAGGGAACGAAGAAACCTGTATTTATAAAGTGTAAAAGTGCACCATGCGTCTGAAGACTGTAAAGGTAGGTGTCTGATATCGCTTCCATGTTGAGGCTGGAGCGGAAAGTCATCTGCATTGGCAGCTGTGGCTGGATCATGCCAAAAACCAGAAGGCAAGAGAGAGTGGGAGGAGGAGAGGGTGGCACAATTGCTTTAAGTTACAGTCATGGACAGACCCCTTACCCATTGTAAGCCCAGGACTTTCAGGGAGAAATATGGCTCATCTCTCAGGGCCATGTGAGAATTAAATGGGATCATGTATACATATGTGCCCAACTCAGCATGACATGTAGTAGGCATTTAATAATGTATGATGGATGAACTCTGAAGTAACGACCAGGGCATAAACCTGGAAGAAGAGGGCACAGCCCAGTAGGATGACCTAAGGTGGAAAAGCCCAAAAGCCAAGACATCATCCTGCACACTTGAAGCTGAAAATGGGTTGGGAAAAAAGGGGTCTCATGGGTGAGACCCAAACACCCAATCTTTCCCATGTGCTTCATTGTATAGGTGAGGAAACCAACACCCCATGCTACCCCAAGTCAGATGATAGTGAGCAGGGCAGAACATACATCCACAGACTACCCACCAGAGTTCTTGTTGCTTTGAGAACAGTATTTCTTTAGGAATAAGGTTTGGTAATAGGATCCTAAGATAAAAGATGGAAAATCAGCCAAAAGAGCATGCCTCAAGAAAAGGTGGGCACCGTCAGAGCCAGGAAGTGGGTATTCAGAACGTTTAAACCTGAGCCATCACTATCAGAGGCAAGAGAGAGATAGTGGGCTTTAAACTGAGATAAGCTGCCTGAAAAAAAATGTGGTGCTTATGGGGCTTTAAACAACACAACCAATATGGTTAGTTGTGCATCTCCACTGTCCATATTGTGTAAGAAAGAGAGAAATGAAAACTGTCCGGGAAACCAGGGTGTGGGAGAGGAGCCGGGACTTAGGGACACAGCTTTTGAAGGAAGAATCTCCCCTGCCCTTTTCACCCAAGGATGCAGGCAATGGAGGGGGCTATGGGGATTGACCCTACAGGTACTGACTGGACCAGGCAGCCCAGGCTTGCCGTGCATCTCATCACAACCTGCAATTCAAGTGTCTTTTGCAATGCATGGCTCAGAGAAGATGAGTAGTGGAGGAGAATTCTTGGCAGGCTTTTTTTCTGTACCATTCAGATCTATTCCTTGAAAAGACTTGCAGCTAACTCCCAGACTACATTAGGAGTTGCTGGGTGAGGCACAGATTGCTGTTTCAGTGTTGTTAACAGTTTCCATTTTTGATTCCTTGAGCAATAATATGCCATACTTAGGGAACCAACCCCGGTTCAATGGATCAGAGATGGTTCATTTTTTGTTTATTCTGGTTGACCTTAAATTATCTCAGTGTCCAAGTTTCTAGTGGCCTAGGAATCACATAGTAGCTGATCAGTGACTAACACAATTCAATCAGGGCTGGGTCTGGGGTGGTGCTGGAAGGTGGGGACCAGAGCTTTTGTTCAAGCTACCTCAGTACTTACCTGTCTTAATGTGACTGAAGCCCGTGAATCCACAAAATGTACCATGGAGAAATCTAGGATGATGGTGTGGGTGCTGGGTAAAAGAGATGATTCTGAATACGGAATGGCTGATCTGCTCCTGATCTGACTTTCAGCAGCATCAGGAAATGGCATTGATCTATTTCTAGAGAAGTTTTTAGGAAACCAGGCTTTCTCCATATCCTCATAATTTTGCCGTTGATTTCTCTGAAATGAGGAAGATGTTATGTATGGTACTTGTTCGTCAGATGAAGTTTGGCTTGTGTTCCTGCTGTCCAAGCGTGTGCAGCGGATCAGGTTAATGGAGGATCCTTCGTGGTCTTGTTTACTTTCAAATCTTTCTGTGTAAGCGACCTGGGACAAGGGTGAGGGGAAGATGGTGATAAGACTCCAATGAGGACTGAAAGTGCTGGCAACTGTGATGTTTCTGTCTACTAACTCATTCCCCTCTCCCTTAGGAATCTTCTCTACAGTATATTCGTTTTTTACTTGGGTGTCTCACTGTCACTTCAAGCTCATGACTAAAAAATCCACATTCTTCTAGCTTTATCCTCACTGCTCAAAAGCTTCCTCTCCCAACTTCCCTATGTGCATCAATAACATTATTATGGTCCTAGTCAGCTGGACTTAAAATCATCTTTGATTGATTGCTTTCGCTTATCCCTGGGTTCTAATTAGCCTGCAGTGACTTCTAATGCTTTGAAGTATTTCCTCCATCAACTTCTTTTTTCAACACCACCTTCTTTGATCAGTGAAATGATCTTCCTTAAGAAAAAAAACAAAAACTAATTGAGCAGGCATGTCTTTACCTTTCACTCCTTTTATCCTCCTAACAGACCTGGATGCAGGTCACAGCTGAAGTTCACCACCAAGCACCAGGAGTACAATGGCAGGCAAGATGTGAACATCTTGCAGCCACAGGGACCAGTTTCCACCTGGGGAATGGCATGTGTCCATTCAAAGGATAAGTAACAATATATGTGGACGATAAGGCACATGGAAAGATGGAAAGAATTCATTTGCTAGAGTGGTATAATTTGGGAAAAATTCCTTTTTTCTTTTTTATAGTCTTACAGTTCTGGACACGTAGTAGGCTCAATAAATACCAGATGATTCTATTTTACTCTCAGGTGTATTTGCTGATGTCCTGTAAATAAATGCCCTTTATAATGCTCAGTACAGTGCGGCTATAATATACAAATTAAATATAGGGTTAATTCTGTGCTCTTAGCAAGCAAGTTGGTATTTTTTGGGAGTTGAGCAGAACCTACACTTGTTAGGGTGCAAAGCAACCAAAATGGCGTCTCTGTTTTCACAGTCACCTGCATGAGGAGGAGGAGAGAGGGTGTTTGTGTGGGGATGTAAATCTGTGTGTGTGTGTTGGGGGGGCGGTGTCTGGGTGTCTGTGGATAGAGCTGCTCCTCCTGAGTGTGGGTGAAGACAGGGTAAAAGGCCCCATAGCTTGAAATGAGTATCCCTGCTTTGGGGAAAGGGAATATTTAGATCAAGTCTGAGTTGGAAATAGTGAATACTTTGTTCATCAGCTGAATAACCTTCAGCTGTTGTAAATTCCCCACCTGTGCTTATGGGCCCATCCTAGCCCATCATCGCTCCCCTGCTCTCAGGCAGACAGCAGAAGACCCTGGCAGATCCTTGAGGACTCCACTCACCTTGACCCTGCCTGAGTTGGAATTATAAGATAATCTTTAACTCCCTTATTTTTCAGAAATCTAAATGTAGGCAGCTAAAATCTGAAAAATAGGCACCACTAGAGAACTACTCTCTACACTCAGAAAGTCTCTAGCCATTGAGTAGGGACTCAAGAGTCACCATGTTCTCCTACCTACTTTCAGGTCAAGATCTGACTCTCAAAGTGGAACTTATGTCTTCATTTCTGAATAGAAATCTTTAATTTCCAATTACTCATGGTCCATCTAGGAGTCAAAAATCCCTGAGGGGGGTTAATTTTCCTTTCTTTTTTTAAAACAACAACTAACTGCTTATGCCCTTCATTATAAAATGTGAAGAAAAATGCAGAAAAGAAGAGGTTTCTAACCCGGGGCGGTGGCTCCACCTCATCACAGTTGCAGAAACACCGACAAATCTTGCCTTCCTGTGAGCCGTCTTCACTTTCACGAAACAGGCCAAACACTTCTTCCTCTTTAAGCGGCACCCTTACCATCCCCACCTGAAAGAAGAGGGCTCTCACCTAGGTGGCAAGTGGCAGCAAGTGACCCAGAGTGACCCTGGGGAGGGCAAGGGAGCAGGTGGAGAAGAGTGGGAGGGGAGCTCTCACCTCTTCCAACACCTTGCGCTTCAGGTGGTGCACATTTACAAACGTGATGGAGTTGCAGCACTGGAAGATTTTCACCCCAGGAATGGCTATGATCTGCAAGGCACATGTATAGGTCGGAGAAATTGCTCAGCTCTTCTATGGAGTAAGGAAGAATCTGAAGATCTGTATTCTTTATGAGAGGCAAGAACCTGCAAGTTCCTTCCTCCCATTTTCACCCCGTTTTTCCTGCTTCTGTTTTCCCCCTTCACTTCCTCACTCCTCTTTTACTTTGACCTTCCACCCCCTAAAGTACATTTTAAAATCATCTTTAACTGGCTGCAGGATTCTAGGATTTACCTACCTTATAAAGTTTCCCCCTCTACCATTGTGTGTACTTTTCCCACCCTTGTTGAGCATGTCTGGAGTGTAGCAAACACCAGCAAAGGAATTTTGTGGAAACACTGAGCATCAAACTCCATCCCTTGGGCAAAGAAGTAGGATGATTTGGAGTCTTACCTCCCGATAGTCATTGATGCTTCTATAAATGTTGGTGTTGGGGATCTGACCCAGGAGGAGAATCTTAGTTCTGAAAGGAAATGCATTTGCCTGTAGGTCATAGCTGCCTCACCTGCCACGGCTAACCTCCTATTACCTGAGATTAAGTACCTGTGTGACTGAACAGTGATCATGAAGAAGGCAAAAGCTATTGAAACAAGTAGTCCAATGTCCAATCCCAGGAAAATCGCAGATGTGAATGTCACCATCCAAATAATCTTATGGAAAAGGGGAAGAAGAGAAAAGGAAAACCATGGTAACAAACAGAATTGAAAAAATCATCTGTACTATCCCTCAGCTCACCTTCACCCTCTCCCTCCTGACACCTGGGATTTAGAGAACAAATTCCACAGCCATATGAACTGATGCCATTATGAATGGCTGGGTTCCAAGGCTGCCTAGCAATTCTCCTGTGCTTCCTTCATCATTTATCTCTTTAATTCTCTCTTGAAACTTCAGTTCTTCATGTGCAAAGTAGGGGTAATATCTACTCTCTAGGCTTTGTTGGGATTAGAAATGCCATTTGTAAAGCAACCCAAAACACTCACTAAAATGGCCATTGCCATTTTAGTTACCCTTTGTAATAGTTACCCTTTTCAAGCCCTTCTCCATCACTCTCAGCAGGTGACTGACTTGACTTTCACCTTCACAGAGAAGATAGGCTGAAACTCCCTCAAATGTTTACTTGCCCCTCCACCTGCCACTTGTTAGCATCTGCACTCAACTTTCCTCCATCCCCTCCAGTCCTGTTGGAGGTGCTCTCTCTCCTGCTAGAACCAGAAGCTCTGCCTGTGTCCTAGACCACATACCCTCTTAGCTCCCCCGGGACCTGATTCCAAAAATTATCTCCTTTCGTATCGCTCTGACTTTTCTCGGTCCTTCTCCTCTCATCATAACACCACTACCACCACCGCTTCCATCTTGTATTTTTGCCGTTCCTCCTTTCTGTTCCCTAGCTCTGTGCTCCAGAGAGAGGGGAGACATCTGGCAAGACATCTCTTTCTCTTAATAGAATTTGTGTCTCTGAGTTAAAAGTCATTCAAATATGCAATGCCTGACAAACCATTTGCGCTAAATGTGTATGCGTCTATAGCCACTTCATCAATTCCTTTTTATTTAATTTTGCATAGTTGGAGTGAGGTCTTAGTATTTCCATGCACCAGCAACACTGAATCTCTATTTAAAGCAAAAGTAGAATCTTAGGACTCAGACTTGCTAGTCTCCTTCATGTTGATGTCTTTTGTTTGTCCTCTTTCCCTCTTTCCAACCTCCCCCTCCAGCCGCCCCTACCTCAGCTAGTACATCTACACTCACACAGTCATATTGGCTCTGCCTCCACAGATTGGGGAAGTAATAAATGGTTTCAAGGTAGGGTAGGATGTTGCTCACAATAATCCCAGCCAGCACAGCCTGTGGGGAAAAGACAAACCCTGTTTAGTTTTCCTTCTGGAGCAAAGCTTGCAAATCTTCACAAAGAAACCACCAAAAGTTAGCCTTGCCCCTCAGAGATATTAGGCATTGATACTTCATTAAAATATTATGTTTATGCTTTAATTTATTGTCTAACCAAATAAGTGGTCCTCACATTTCCCTCTGCTCTTCTCCATTATGTGTCAAACAAGGAGAACAAGGCAAGGCCAAGGCCTGATGAAGTTAGCCAGGAAAGTTTCAACAAGCCCCTTTTAGGTTCCAACAGTGACAGTGGGAAGAGGAATAGCCAGGGATTGTAGTGCCCCAGCCAGCCTGTGTCATCAGGGGCTGGCACCTATGGCCACTTGGCCTTGCTTTGTCTAGTTTGCTTGACACATTCATGTTACTACATGGCCCAAGAGGGCTTCCATTCAGAGAAACTCTGAAATAGTTTCAATTGGACTTTCATTCAAGTCTAATTATAATATACTGTAATTATTTTAGCAATGATGTGCCATTTTTTTTTGGCTCATAAAATCAAATTAGCAAGTTGATAACACCACATATATATGGTTGTTGCACATAAAAAGGTTCAGCACTGTTGAAAAACAATTTGGCAATATATCAATACATGCTGATATGCTTTTAAACTGATATTTTGTTTTACCTTAGAAATCTACCCCAAATATAGGAAAAAGGTAGATGAACAAAATTACTCATTGTGTTATTTATTGTGTTATTTATAATAACAAAAATTCACACAATTTAATTTTCTAATAAGAAGAAAATAAATAAGTTATATGATAGTATGAGGTATCATGCTACATATTAAATACAAACAAGGAAACAAAATTGTATGTTGAGTTAGGTTGCAGCTATGCAAAGTAATATCCATTCACAGAAATTAATATTGATCAGATAGATGCCAAAATGTTAATAGTGGTTTATTTGTAATTATGGGTGATATTTTTAATCTATTATGAATTTTCCAAAGTTAAAAAAATAAGCATGTCTACTTTTCTAAGAAAAATCATTTCTTAAATATGAGAAACTAAAAGTCTACACTCATGCCCTGTCTGGTGTGGCTCAGGTGGTTAGGTGTCATTTGCAGGGCAAAGGGTCGCCAGTTTGATGATTGCAGGTCAAGGCACAAGCCTGGGTTATGGGCTTGGTCCTGGTTGGAGTGTGTGCAAGAGGCAACCAATCAGTGTTTCTCTCTCACATCAATGTTTCTCTCACTGTCTCCCTCTCTTCCTCTCCCCCTATAAATAAATAAATAAATGAAATTTAAAAAAAAACTACTCTCATAAGATGTACAAATCATCAGGGACTTAAAGTAGAACTAACCTACTTTAAGAAGCATTTTTCGTGTGTTCATGAAGTGCTAAGCACTGGCTTAACATTTCTCAGTTTTTTCCTAGTCATCCTCTCCTCTCTACATATACTCTGCCAAGGAATTAGAACTGATCCTGCCACCAGGAAGACTGGGTCCAAGCTTACTCTGGTTTTCGGAGGTTACTCAGTGACCAGCTGGACTCAACAGTAGAGGAGGAAGGGCAAAGATGATGTTAGCAGCAATTACTTCTTTCCCATTTTCACCTTCTTTCCAGTCAGGTATCTCTAAACTTTCTGCAATTTGCAGGTAGATGTGGAGGGAAGAAAAATAACTTCAACTTCATAGAGATTTTATAAAACTTTTGGCTTGAAAGAAGGAGTGGGAAAAGGAAACATTTTCATAAAACAATATACAATAAAAAGTTTACCTTTCTAAATATTAAGGTTAGACATGCTCATGTGTAAAGAAGAATGAAATTTATATATACTTTCCATCATTGAAGAGATTACCATTGTTAACATTTTGGTATGTTCTTTATATATTTTTCACACAAATTGAAACAATATTGAATATACTATTTTGTATCATGTTTTTAAAATTTTGTGTTGGTTCCCTTGCTAAGTAATTGCTATCTTAGCCAGAGAGATCTAACAATTCTTCCAATAAGGATTTTGCAACAAGCTATTTATAATCGTTCAAAGAAGAAAGGAATCTTTAATACCCATAGACCCTATCAGTATAGTGATTCAGATATCCCATCTATCAGATTGTGTTCACATGTTCCACCCAGAAACATCCTAATGAGATGCTGTAAAAAATACTGTGACATAGCATGGGTAGTCATAAGCAGGGTTGTTCTGTCTCTAACATATTTATAATAAAGAAATGCTACCTACTTTTATCATCAGCCTTCAGTGAATTCTGACATATTTTTATTTGTTTGGAATTTTTAAAAAAACCTGATTCTTGTAGCTTTAAAGGAAAATACCACTGTTCAATGTAAATGAGTGAGTAGGTTTGCTAAGATAGATTCCAATGGTGATTGCACTGCAGGTGCTATACGAACTTAATTTTGGAGGTGACTTCTGCTGGGACTTGGAGGACAGCTTCTTCGATAAATACAAGCTGAGTCCCAACCTCCATGGCTGGGTTTCAAGGTCCCCGAATCACAAGAGCAGAAGGCAGCAACAGCTTTGAGGTGGTCCTGCTCTGCTGCCACCTGATATTCACCAGGTGGAATGGGCATGTTCAAAAGGATGGGGGTGGCATTTCCAACCATTACAGCTTCAGGGACTGCCACCTCAGCATGTAACCAAGCTGCCGACACCAGCAATGAAACCTCCTCCCAGCCCCCTTAGTGCTATCTAAAAATGGTGAAAGGGAACATTAAAGAAATTTGAAAGGAAATTATGGTCACTAAAAATTGATTTCTATTGTAACTTAGAAAACAATTGATTATAGCCAGGAATCAATGCACCTCAAGTCTTTCCATGCAAGGTGGTCGGTTACACAAAGGGAAAAAATGGCATACATAGGAGCATCCTAACTGATCACAGTTGTATCTTAACTTTCAGACCCTGCGCTTCAGCATTGTAAACTAGCCAAGAGACAGTGTGGAAGCAAGAGAGAGATCCAGTTCATATAAATGCAAACCAAGGCCTCCTGGAAACGGTTAGGAAACCAGATGGCATGAATGCACAGTGAGTAAGCCTGTGTTGGCAATGGGTGTTCTGGCATCTGAAGTCTATTTTGATCATCTTTAACTGAATCCTTACTTGTAAAGCTTACTTTATAGCTTAAACAATTAAAAGATGATTAATGACAATGAAAACAATAACAATAATGGCTAATGTTTTTTGAGTGCTAATTATTAGCTCAATACTGTTCTCTATTATATAAAATATCTTATTTAACTTCCAGTCCTGTGGGGTGGAGCTATTATTTTAAAGGAAAAGGACTAGTGACAGGCCGGGGCAGCCACTGGGGATGAGCTGAATGTAATTCTACTCAGAGATACCCACCAAGATGCAATCTGGAGATCGGGCTTTCTTGGCTTAGTTATTTGATCAGATCCACTTACATTTGGCAGTTCGTAGAAAAAGTGTCCCACCTTCACCATCAGGAGCAGCATCATGCCTGCTCCAACCAGAGATGCAAACTGTGAAGATAGAGCGGGTTGGAGAAAGACCATCAGGATTGTATTGGTCCCTGCCTACAACAGAGGCCTTTAGTTCTGTAAGAAGCGGGTTGGTTTTCCTTAAGAGAAGTTGAGTGTAACCATCAGCTAAGTGATATTGTCAGGTCTTATCTAAGTGTTAAACTGACATGCTAAATACATAGTCATGGATTGAACATGTAACTGCTTTCTGAAAAGCTTCAAATTGTCTTCGGTTTTTAAATCGTTATTGCCATAGCTATGAATCTGAAGTTGTCTAAATCCCTGAGTACATTCTCTCCTAACTTTAACGTCTTCTTGAACAGTTTAGAAAAACCCTAATAGAGTCATCACTGTGAGCCCTGAAATCCCAACCATTTTACTTCCATTATCGACAAATATCTCACCCCTCACTTCTGAAGCACGGGGACAAGGCAAGGAGGCCAATGCTTAGAAAGTTGAGAAGAAGGAAAGGAACCCACTCAGAGAACAGGGAAACACTGTGGTCAGAACTGAATAAGCAGGAAGATGGACTGGGGGACAGTTCAGCTGGACATAGGCCTGGGGCTCTTCATTTCCCTTCTGCTGTGAGCCTACCAACAACTCAGGTCCAGGCCATGGCTGGAAGGGCTGCAACCAGTGAAGATAAATGGGTTCTAGACCTGGGGAAATTAAAAAGAAATCCAGACACACATATATACACAGCTTATGTTTATGTCAGAAAAAAAAAGAAGCTGCCCTTGGTGGTAGGTCATGTTTGAAGAGGTTCAGAGCCAGACCCCTAGCTTCTCATTAGTCCTAAAGAAAGTTGAAGAAGTAGAGGTGTTCTCAGGCATAGTGAGTCAGACGTCCCCAGAGAGAAGGGGTGGTGAAAACACCTACTGGTAAAAGGGCTGAACCAGTCTCAGAAGCCTTTGTGGGTCCAGATCAGAAACTCAGATCAGAGGTTGGGCACCTCCCATACGTAGGACCAGGGGCCAGCAACATTCTCTGCTTGAACAAGTTATTTGCACTGGGCAAATCAGGATCTCAGGGAAGGGTTTACCAGCGACCCTTGAGACATGGCTCCCATGAAGGGTCACGGCAAAGAGATCCTTTGTCATTGGTAGGGGAGTGTGCTGCAGGGGAGAACAATGCAGCAATAGAAGAGGGATGAGAGCCATGGGCTGCCTTGGAAGCGGGCACTTTGTCCAGCGGCACAGGCCCCTCCCAGGCTGAACTGAAGCCTTTCTTCCTTTCCTCCCCCACCAAAACACATCAAAACTCTCCTGACGTCACCCACGAACGTCCCACTTTCTCCATCATTCTCTTTCTTGCAATATTTATGGCCCTTTTTATTTGTTGTACTTATTCTGCACTTGATTTCACTTGCAGAGTGATTTCATTTCTTTCCAACTCTGTGTGTCTTTATGTTATACTTACATACTGAATCAACAAAGTGTGTCATCAAAAGCCTGAAATTGTCATTTCCACATCTTCTTATCATAAAACCCTCTCATTTTGACTTCCAAGTTTTTTTTGCTTTTGCAAGAACATCCTTCGTTTTAACATAACACACCTTCCTTCTTTCTGTTCATGAGTAGTGAAAAAGGGCTCTCTGTAAAGCTAGCGTATCTGGTGGGAGTTCTATAACAACCAAGTCCAGTCCACGCATACTGATATCATATGATCTTACTTTAGACCCATACTTTTGCCCCTACTCAATTTGACTTCTGACTTTCATTAGCTTTCACCTTACATTTCACCAAATTTAGCCATGGACTGTACCTTTCCCCATGAAAATTAACTGTCCATTCTTCTGACACTTCAGTTTTAGAGCATGGCTGTATCCGCCTACCATGCTTCTGCCGTTTCTGACCTCTGTCACTGTGTCTCTGCCTTCTGAGCCACGATCCATTCCCTGGTTTCAATTCTGAATGTTCTTCAACATTTCATCAGGCTAGATAGCTGAGATGGCACAGCTCTCATGTTGTAAAGTTGTAACTTTTATCTAGTAAGTTCAAAATTTGTGAACTTTGCACTCATGCCTGCAGTTAAACAAGGTTTGCCTTCAGAGCATTCTTTACCATCGTTCTCCCTTTCTTTCCCCTCATTCCCTCGCTGCCCACCTGTTCAGCTTACTAATTCAGAACACCTGAAGAGAGTCTGACCTAGATCACTTTCTCTTCCACAAAGGTAGAATGGCCCTAACTTCCCTAGTCTCATCTGGACAAACGCCTTGCTCTCTTTCATGAGAGACCCTTGCCAGGAGGTTGGAGAAAGCCAGGAAATGTTCTAGTTTGGCTGCCAGGATGCAGAGAGTTGTATTGCTTTCCCAGACTAGGATGAAAATATAAGTCTCGTAGAAAAACTATTGATAGGTAATGGTTAATTTACCTGAAATATTACCTTTTAGGTAGGTTACATGGAAAACAGCTTATTTTTTTGGAGGCTAATATAGAGAAGTTTCTCACATAGAATAATAATTCTATAGAAAATGACCTTCAAGTTCCACAATGACAAATAGCTCTTAAGACAAAAATGTAAGCAAACATTAAGACAAGCATGAAATCCAAATTCTTTCAAGAGATCTTCCCCAACAAGTATAACATTGAAAAGTAATAAAATGGAGAACATTATGTTAAGTGAAATAAGCCAGTCAGAGAAAGACAGGTACCATATAATCACTCATATGTGGAATCTAATGAACAAAATGAACTAACAAACAAGGAATAGAAAATAGACTGACAGCTGTCATAGGGGAGGGGGTTTGTGGGGCTGCGTGAAAAAGGTGGGGAGATTAAAGAAAGAAAACAAAAAACAAAATAAAACAAGCTGTTATAGATACAGACAACCACATGGTAATTACCAAAGGAGAAGGTGGGTGGGGGAAGTAGAAGAGGGTGAAGGGGGGATAAATGGTGATGAAAGGAGACTTGACTTGGGGTGATAAACATACAACATAATATACAGATGATGCATTATAGAATTGTATAACTGAACTTATATAATTTTATTAACCAATGTCACCCCAATAAACTCAATTAAAAATAAAATAGCATCATGATTAAACCAATGTAATTCCTTTCTATGAATATATATAAAGGGTGTGCACCATCATTTCTGGACTGCATGCA
The DNA here is from genome assembly GCA_004026585.1 of Noctilio leporinus. Taxonomy (NCBI): domain Eukaryota; kingdom Metazoa; phylum Chordata; class Mammalia; order Chiroptera; family Noctilionidae; genus Noctilio; species Noctilio leporinus. The sequence goes on along the minus strand of PVIW01011446.1, from coordinate 11,477 downwards.
GGGCGAAATGCTAAGGAAATTGCAGACTTCAATAACATCCCTTTACGTACATTTACAATGTGAAGAAGGTGTATAATGCTGATCCTGATGTTGCCACACCCACAAGGAAAACGCATAAAGTACACAAGGATCACACAAGTCCAGATATTGTACACAGAATCCAGGAGATCATTAATGAAGATCCAGGATGTTTATCTTGACATTTTGAGAGAAGTAGTTGTACCGTGGATGAAGCAAGTTGCAAATGGACATCATTTTATCTTCCAACAAGATGGTGCACCAGCACATAATGCCAAAAAAGTGCAAGAATGTCTCAGTGTCAATGTTCCTGAACTGTGGTCAAAGGAAACCTGGCCACTTATTTCACCAGATGCAAATCCTTTAGACTATTATGTATGGAGCATTTGTGAGAGAGAAGTTAATAAAAAACCTCATTCCAATAAAGAGGTTGTTAAAGCTAAGATTGAAAACATGATGATGCCCGTGGATAAAGAAAAGTTAATAAAAGCATGCTCAAGATTCCAAAGTCGAATTGCATCTATTATTGCAGCAAATGGAGACTTTTTGGAACAGTTAAAAAAATAATGACTATGTTTATGTATTTACATATAAGAATAAATTTATTTCAAAATATAACTTTTGTGGTATGTTGTTTATTTTACTGAAATTTTGCCAATTGATCACACACAATTGTCTATAAATAGACATAAATATCTTTATAGGTTAGAGAGCAAATTCTGTTTCAACATACCTGTTGTCTTCCTCCACATTTATCCTGGATAATAGTGCTAGCAACAGCACCAGTAAACACACAAGATCTGAAAAATGAGCTGACAACGTTGCAAAGGCCAATGACTATTAAATCCTATTTTAAAAAAAAAAGGCAAACAATTTAGGCCCATTATTTGTTGAAGAATGCTGATGTAAGTCTAAATAGGAGGTATACTATTTCTTGCATACGAGGATAGGTTGTTTATATCACTTCAAATAATACTGAAATATTCTTAGAAAGAACAAAAGGATGGCAAATCTGATTTCTAGATTAGGATGAAACTTCCTTTTAGCAAGCGATTTTCAAAGTGAGAAAAGGAGACTTGCCTTTTTATTCTCTTTCTCATGATCACTAGGACTTAGAATGACAGAGAGAAGCCCTGGCTGGTGGCTTGGTGGATAAGGTGTCAACCTGCGAACCCAAAGGTCGCTGGTTCGATTCCCAGCCAGGGCAACATAACTAGGTTGCAAGCCAGGTCTCCAGCCAGGTCTGCAGCTGGAGGCAGGTGAAAGGCAACCATACATTGATGCCTCTCTCCCTCTCTGCCTCTCTCCCTTCCCCCTCTCTCTGGAAATAATAAATAAAATATTAAAAAAAATAAAAATAAAAGAATGACAGAGAGAATATAGTACTATTTTTCTTTCTTCATTTTAAACTACCCTAAAAGTCAAGATGGGACACTTCATGCTTTCATATTTCTTTTTTGAGTCCTAAGGAAAGGGCTGAACTCCTATGGAGATGTTCCAAAAATTTAAAAAAGACAACTATTTCTGGGAAATCAACTTAATTACATATATTAGTAGCCTGGTTTTGCTGTTCTGTGTCATTTCTTGTTGCACCTCAGAATGTGGCTGACTTCTAAGGGCTTGGTTGAAAAGAAGAGAAGAGAGGAGAGGAACTCTACTGCCAGAAACATGATGCCCCGTGCTATCTTCTTGCAACCCTACACTGAATCCGTCCTGGGGGAATAACACATCAATTCAGGTAGGCTCAGAGTTAAGTGCACCACCCTTCTCAAAAATCCTTTGGTAATTACAGTTTAAATTATGGTCCAAGTGATTCTCTGGTTACTGAAGATTCCAGTCTTCATGTTAGCAGGAGTCTCAGAGAACAAAGATTTAAGGGTCAGAGGAAGTAATAGAAAGGACTATCCTCTCACCTGGTTGGAATTGACATTATAGTGATGGAAACTGGCAATCTTCTTGCCCAGAAATATAAGTAGTGAGGAGCTCACTAAAGCTAAGAAGAAGGCTTCTAAAATAATTTCCCGAAGAATGTTGAAGTCTGGCGTTGCAGGAAGCAGGAAGCTGAAATAAAATGGTGGAATTATTCCTGGAGAGCACCTCCCTAGAAGGCTCCTCCCCAGCTCCATCTGTATTATACAGGGCATGCCTGACACTTAAACAAACAAACAAACAAACAAAAAGCAGAGAGAACAATTGAGGCAGCAGCTTGCCAAAGTTGTCTGAAAACTAGGCCAAATTACAAAAGCTGTTAAGAGAAGATGCTCTGCTGTCTTCTAGTTCAACGTTTCTGCCACGTAACAATGGGAACAAATAGAACAGGCAAAACCACAAAGATTGATGAGAAATGTTTTACTTATGGTATTTGGGACTATAAGTATACCAATGGTCAAGCAATAGGCATATATCACATTTAAGATGGTTTAGAGGTAAAAAGCTCAGTGTATTTCCTTCTATTCAGACTCAGATCTGTCAGGGTGTGATTTTAGTCTTTTTTCCTTTATACAAATTACTTCCAATAGTCCTTTCACACCTTCCCTCCTATGTTTTTTTTTCTTCAAGTTTTTGTTATTATGGTAAAAAAAAATGCATAACATGAAATTTACCACTTTATGCATTTTTAAAAGATTTTATTTTATTATTTTTAGAGAGGGGAAGGGAGAAAGACAGAGAGGGAGAGAGACATCAATGTATGGTTGCCTTTCACCTGCCTCGAGCTACGGACATGGCTGGAGACCTAGCTTGCAACCTGGTTATGGGTGCCCTGCAGGGAATTGAACTAGTGACCTTTGGGTTCGCAGGCTGGCACCTTATCCACTGTGCCACCAGCCAGGGCCTATTTTATGCATTTTTAACTGTACAGTTCAGTAGTATTAAATACACTTGTAATGTGCAACCATCACCATCATCTTGTACAACTGAACCTCTATACTCATGATTCAATAACTCTTATTTCCCCCTCCCCTCAGCCTCAGCAATCATCTTTCTACTTTCTGTCTTGATGATGTTTTTTAAGATTTTATTTAATATTTTTAGAGAGAGGGGAAGGGAGAGAGGCAGAGAGGGAGCAAGACACCAATGTATGGTTGCCTTTCACCTGCCTCCAGCTACGGACCTGGCTGGAGACCTGGCTTGGAACCTCATTATGTGCTCTGGCTGGGGAATTGAACCAGCAACGTTTGGGTTCACAGGCTGATGCCTTATCCACTGTGCCACCCCAGGGCGGTTGATGATTTTGACTACTCTAAGTACCTCATGTAAGTGAATTATACTGTATTCGTCTTTTTGTTCCTGGTTTATTTCACCTAGCATAATGTCTTCAGGATTTATCTATGTTGTAGTATACATACATCAGAATTTCCTTCCTTTGTAAGGCTGAATAATATTCTATTGTATGAATGTATGGACCACATTTTGCTTATCCATTTATCCACTAATGGACACTTATAGTTTCTTCCACATTTTCACTGTCATGAATAATGATGCCATGAACATGGCTGCACAAATAACTTGAGACCCTGCTTTCAATTTTGAGGGGTATATATTAAGTAGAATTGCTGTCTCATATGGAAATTCTACTTTTCAATTTTTGAGGAACCTTCATACTGCTTTCCACATTTTACATTTTTATTAACAGTGCACAAGGGTTTAATTTTCTCACATCCTTACCAACTCTTATTTTGTCTTTTTTTTAGTAGCCATCCTAATGGGTGTGAGGTGTTACAGCATTGTAGTTTTTATTTGCATTTCCCAAATGATTAGTAATGCTGAATGTCTTATGTTGTACTTATTGCCCTATTGTATATCTTCTTTGAAAAATTTCTATTCAAATATTTTCCCTATATTTTGAATCAGGTGGGGTTTTCTTTTGTTTGTTTGTTTGTTTATTGTTAGTTATCAGGAGTTCTTTTTATATTTTGATTATTAATCCCTTAATGGATATATGATTTGCAAATATTTTCTCCTATTTTGTGGGTTACCTTTTTACTGTTTATTGAGTCTTCTGATGCACAAAATTTAAAAATGTTAATGAAATCCAATTTGTCTATTTTCTTCTGTTGCCTATAGCTTTGGTGTCATATCCATGAAATCATTGCCAAATCCAATGTATGAAGGTTTTATCCTATGTTCTCTTCTAAGAGTTATACATTCAGGTTTTACATTCAGGTTTTTGATCAATTTTGACATAATTTTCATATTTAGTATTAGGTAAGAGTCCAACTTTATTATTTTGCATATAGATTACCAGTTTTCCCAGCACAATGATGAAAAGACAGCCATCCCCATTGAGTGGTCTTGGCATCCTTGTCATTTGACCATGTATGTGAGGGTTTATTTCTGAGCTTTCCATCCCATTGGTCTGCATACCTACCTTTATGCTAGTCCACACTGTTTTTGATTACTGTTATTTTGTAGTAACTTTTGAAATTAGGAAGTGTGAGTCCTCCAACTTTGTTAACCTTCTTCAGAATTGTTTTGGTTATTTGAGGCTCCTTGAATGAGATTCCATATAAATTTTAGAATTTTTTTTATTTCTATAAAAAACTTCATTGGCATTTTGATAGGGATTGAATTGAATCTGCTGACTGATTTGGGATGTAGCTCTATTTATTTTTATCTTCTTTAACTTCTTTCACCAATGTTAGTAGCTTTCATCATGTAAGATTTTCACCTCCTTGGTTAACTTCTCAGTATTTTTATTCTTTTGGATGCTATTGTAAATGGAATTGTTTCCATAGTTTCCTTTTTAGATATTTTGCTGCTGGTGTGTAGAAAAGTTGTCTTTTTGTGTGTATTGGCTTTGTATCCTGCTACTTGCTGAATTTATTTGTTCTAACACTTTTTTGCATGCGGAATTTTTAGGGTTTTCTATACATAAACGCGTATCATTTACACAGAGAGATAATTTTACGTATACCTTTCCAATTTGGATGCCTTTTTAAAATGACTGATTGCTGTGGCTAGAACTTCCAGTACTATGTTGAATGGAAATGGTAGAAGAGGGCATCTGCCTTGTTCCGGATCTCAGAGGAAAAACTTTCAGTCTTCCAACATTGAGTGAAATGCTTGCTGCAGGTTTTCATATGTAGCTTTTTAAAGTGTATTTTATTATTGATTATGCTATTACAGTTGTCCCAATTTTCTCCCTTTGCCCCCTCTGCTGGATACCTCCCTATCCTCCAGCATACCCCCTGCCCTCTTAGTTCATTGTCCATGGGTTGTGCCTGTAAATTTTTTGGCTTCTCCATTTCCTATATTATTCTTAACATCCCCTTGTTTCTTAATCCCTGTACCTTTTCTCCCATTCTCACCCATCCCCCTCCCAGCTGATAACCCTTCAAACGATCTCCATATTTATGATTCTGTTCCTGTTCTAGCTGTTTGCTTAATTTTTTTTTGTTTTTGCTTTTTAGATTCAGTTGTTGATAGTTGTGTTTGTTGTCACTTTTTAAAATATTCTATTTATTTATTTATTTTTAGAGAGAGGGAAAGGGAAGGAGAAAGTGAAGGAGAGGGGAAAAAAAGAGGGAGAGAAACATCAATGTGTGGTTGCCTCCTGTGCACCTTCAATTGCAGACCCGGCCTGCACCTGAGACATGTGCCATGAGTGGGATTCAAGCCAGCAACCCTTTGGTTTGCAGGCTTAACCCACTGAGCCACACTAGCCAGGGTTGCTGTCATTTTAATGTTCATAGTTTCCAGCTTCTTCTTTTTCTTAAGTAAGTCCCTTTAGTATCTCGTGTAATAAAGGCTTGGTGATGATGAATTTCTTTAGCTTTACCTTGTCTGGGAAGCACTTTATCTGCCTTCCATTCTAAATGATAGCTTTGCTGGATAGAGCACTCTAGGTCCCTGCTTTTAATTGTAATGCTTCTTGTCAGCCCCTTCCTGCCTGCAAAGTTTCTTTTGAGAAGTCAGCTGACAGTCTTATGGGAACTCCTTTGTGGATAACTCTCTGCTTTTCTTTTTCTTACTACTTTTGAGATTCTTTATCTTTAACCTTTGGCATTTTAATTATGATGTGTCTTGGTGTGGTTTTTTTGGTTACACATTGTTTGAGACTCTCTGTGCTTCCTGGACTTGTATGTTTATTTCCTTTGCCAAATTAGGGAAGTTTTGTTTCATTATATTTTCAAATAAGTTTTCAATTTCTTGCGCTTCCTCTTTGCCTTCCAGCACCCCTATGGTTCCAAAGTTGGTACTTTTGGAGATGTCCCAGAGTCTTTTTATACTCTCACTTTTTAAATTCTTGTTGCTTCATTCTATTCTGATTGAATGTTTATTTCTTCCTTGTATTCTGACCTGTTAATTTAAATCCCAGCTACTTTCCCTTCCTTGTTGGTTTCTCGTGGATTTTTCTTTATTTCACTCAATGTAGCCAGGATTTCTTACCTTATGTTTTTGCTCTGCTCAATGATTTTTCTAAGCATCTTGATCACCAGGGTTTTGAACTCTGGATCTGATAGGTTGGCTATCTCCATTTTTGCTTACTTCTCTTTTTGGCAGGGAGGGTTTGTTCTGTTTTTCATTGGGCCATGTTTCTTTGTCTTCTCAATTTGGCAGCCTCTTTGTGTTTGTTCCTATGTTTTAGGTAGAGCTCCTTTGACTTCCTGTCTTAGCGCACCTGTTAAATTGTAGGGGGTGGAGCCTTAGATATTCGCCTGGGCTGGGCAACCAGCTTCACCACTTTGTGGCACTGTTTGGTTGGGAGGTGGAGAATTGGAGAGGGGAGAGTGCCATTGACTGGCTTCTGGAGGCTTGTCTGGCACCAGCCCTGTTTCCAGTCACTTCATCCGCAACCCCTATGTAACTGGTGACCTTTCAGCTGTTGGTTTTGTTGTTGAATCCCAGAGGCCATGAGTTTGCATAGACTTTAAGACCAAGTGGGCCCTTTAAATGGACTCTCCTGAGTAACTGGCAGTTTCTTCCATTGCTCAACCCCCCACTGTTTTTTTCCAGACAGAAGTGGTGAGGATTTCTTTTTCTGATGCTGAAACTCTGGGCTACACAGTCTAGCTGGAATGGCTTTATCCCATGTTATCCCTTCTGATTTTTATACACCACATGTGAAGGTGGGACCATCCATTCTATCACCACTGCCGCCTCTCCACACCACACTGCATCCTCTTTACCCCAGCTCCCTGTCTCCACCCCTCCCACCTGTCTGGATGAATATGGCTTCTTTAAATCCTTGGTTGTCAGACTTCCATACAGTTAGATTTTCTAGAAGTTCTGGGTGGTTTTTGTTTTGAGGTTAGTTGTGATTCTTGTGGTTGTGCAAGGAGGTGAAGCATGTCTAGTAATGCCTCCATCTTGACTGGAAGTCCTTGCGCCATATATAGCTTTTAAAATTTAAAGTCTATTTTGTCAGAAATTAGTATACCCATTCCTGCTCTCTTTAGGTTACTACTTAAATAGAATATCTTTTCCCTTCATTTTACTTTCTATTTTTCTTGTGTCTTTGGATCTAAAGTGTGTCTCTTGCAGAAAGCATATTGTTGAATCCTGTGTTTTTATCCATTCTGCCAATCTCTGTCTTTTGGTTGGTGAGTTTAATCCATTCACATTTATAGTAATTACTGATAAAGAGGAACTTACTTTTGTAATTTTGCCATTTTTTTACATGCCTTACAGCTTTATTTGTCCTCTATCTCCTGCATTACTCTCTTCTTTTGTGTTGACTTTTTTTTGTTGTTTCTTAAAATGTGTTTGTTCTTTTTGTTTTTTATTAAGATACAGCTGACAAATAAAATTTTAAGACCTTTGAAGTTTACAATGTGATAATTTGATATTTAGTTGATATTTTTGTGGTGAACTGTTTAAATTTCTTTATAATTTCCTCTTTTGTATATCCTATAGCCATTTTCTTTGTGGTTGCCATGGGGATAGCATTTAACATCCTGAAATTATAACACTCTAATTTGAATTTATACCAGCTTAACTTCAATAACATATAAAAACTCTGTTCCTTTACAGCTCTATTCCCATCCCTTTTGGTTATTGATATCACAAAATTATCTCTCACACATTGTGTACTCCAAAACATAGATCATTCTATTAAAAAAAAAAAGAAAAGATTGTATTCATTATTTTTAGAGAGAAGGGCAGGCAGGGAGGAAGAAAGGGAGAGAAACATCAATGTATCATTGCTTTTCACCTGCCTCCAGCTGAGGACCTGGCTGGAGACCTGGTTTGCAACCTGCTTATGTGCCCTGACTGGGAGTTGAAAAGTCGAACCAGCAACCCTTGGATTCAAAGGCTGGCACTAATCCACTGAGCCACACCAGCCAGGGCAGATCATTCTTTTAAATGCATTAGTCTCTTAAATATATGTAGAAATAAAAATGTGGGGTTAAAAGGGCATATAACAATAATAGTAACATAATTGCCCAATATTTACTTTTACTGAGATATTTATTTTTTACACGGCTTCAAGTTACTATCTAGTGTCCTTTCATTTCACCTTGCAGGACTCCCTTGAGCATTTCTTGCAAGGCAGGTCTAGTGGTAATGAACTCCCTCTTTGTTTATCTGGGAAACTTGGAAGGACATTTTTGTTGGATATAAGATTCTTGATCAATCCTTTTTTCTCTTTTAGTACTTTAAATGTGTTGATCCATTACACTGTGGCCTCTAAAGTTCTGTTAAGAAATCTGCTCATTATTTTATTGTGGAGCCCTTTGTGTGTGATGAGTTATTTCTCTCCTGCTGCTTTCAAGATTCTCTGTCTTTGGAAAGTTTGATTATAATGTGTCTAGGTGTGGGTCTTTTTATGGAGTTCATCTTCCTGGGAATTTGTTGAGCTTCTTGGATGTTTATATTTATGTCTTTCATTGAATTTGGGTATTTTCAACCATTATTTCATCAAATATTCCCTCCACCCCTTTCTCTTTTTCTTCTGGTTCTGAGACTCCCATGATGACAATGTTGGTTTTCTTGATGGTCCCAGAAGCCCCTTAGGCTCTGTTCACTTTTCTCTGATCTTTTACTTTTGTTTTCTGTTTCTCTGACTCAGTAATTTCCATGATCCCATCTTCTAGTTCACTGATTCTTTTGAATGCTCAAATCTGCCTCTGTATACCTCTACAGCCATGTATTGCTTAACGATAGGGATACATTCTGAGACATGTGTCATTAGGTGACTTCATCATTGTGCAAACATCACGGAGTGCATTTACACAAACCTAGATGGTACAGCCTACCACACACCTGAACTATATAGTATAGCCTATTGCTCCTAGGCTACAAACCGTATAGCCTGTTACTGTACTGAATACTGTAGGCAATTGTAACACAATAGTATTTGTATATTTAAATATATGTAAACATAGAAAAGGTACAATAAAACTATGATATAAAAATTTTAAATATGGTACATTTGTATAGGGCACTTACCATGAATGGAGTTTGTAGGACTGGAAGTTGCTCAGGATGAGTCAGTGAATAAAAAGTAAGTAGTAAGTGGATAAAAAACCCCTAGGACATTGCTGTACACTACTGTATACTTTATAAGCCCTGTACACTTAGGCTACAGTAAATTTCTAAAAAATAGTTTTCTTTTTTCAGTAATAAATTAACCTTAATTTACTATAAGCCTTTTACTTTATAAACTTATTTTTAACCTTTTAACTCCTTTGTAATAACACTTACCTTAAAATACAAACACACCATACAATTGTATAAAAATATTTTATTTCTTTTTATTTTTATTCCATAAAGGATAACTCTTCTATTTTAAATTTTAAAATTTTCTTTTTAAACGTTTTGCTTAAAAACTAAGGAACAAACATACACATTAGCCTAGGCTTCCATAGGGTCAAGATTATTCATATCACCATCTACCACATCTTGTCCCACTAGAAGGTCTTCAGGAGCAATAAGATGCATGCAGCTGTCCTCTCTTATGATCACGCCTTCTTCTGGGATACTTATTGAAGGGTCTCCCTGAGGCTTTTCTTGAGGAAGTATCACTCTTTTCAGAAATTATGTCTATGGTGGTTATTTTTCTGGTTTCCTTTTTTTTGTTTTTTAATCATAATTTGATTATAAGCAGATAATGCACCATGAACATTTCTATTAATAAAAACCTTTTGGTGTTGCATCTAGGTTTTCAAGAAGCTTTTGAGGTCCGCAAAACTTCTGTTAAACCCTTCATTGCTAATTTCTTTTTTAAAGATTTTTTTTTTAATTTTATTATTTTTAGAGAGGGGGGAGAAGGGAGGAGGGCAGAGAGGGAGAGAGACATCAATGTATGGTTGCCTTTCACCTGCCTCCAACTACAGACCTGGCTGGAGACCCAGCTTGCAACCTGGTGATGTGCCCTGGCTGGGAATCAAACCAGCGACTTTTGGGTTCACAGGCCAGCACCTATCCACTGTGCCACCAGCCAGGTCTTCACTGCTAATTTTGTTGAGAGTTCTTTTTCTCCTGTAGTTTCCTTTTCTCTTGCCTATCTTCAGCTACATGATCCTGTTCCAATTCCAATAATTCCTCATTAGTCAATTCCTCAGGAACTGCCTCTGTAAGTTCCTCAATGTTTTCCTCAGCCACACCCAGGTTAAAGTTGTTTACCAGCTCAACCACAGCCTTGTTGATTTTTGTAACCTTTTTATCCTTGGCAAATACTTTGAAGTCATGGAAAAACTCTTGAGTATCTTCTTCCAGATGTCATGCATACACTCCTTAGTGATATTACCCCATGTGATGCAAAGCTCTGGATGCAGTCATGTATGTTGTAGTCCTTCCAGAATTTCATCAGTGTCTTTGTTAGTTGCAGCAATAGCCCAAGCAAAGGTCTTCCTCAGGTAGTAGGACTCAAAAGCACTTATAACTCCTTGATCTATTCATTGGATCAAAGAGGTAATGTTTAGAGGGAGAAACACCACTTTGATATTGGAATGAAGATCACCCATAAAAGGAGGAAATTTGGGAACATTATCAACAATAACAAAACCTTGAGAGGTATGTTATCCTCCAAACAGTACTTCTCCATTGTGCTAGTACAGAAATTCAGTAGGGCAACTTAGAAGAGGATGTGTGTCATCTAGTATGTATTGCTCCTGTGGTACAATGGCAATGTGTGCTTATTGTACCTATTGATATATTTGAAGGCCCTGGGCTCATCACTGTGAAAGGTCACAAACGATTTTGATTTTTAGCCTGCACCATTGCCCCCAAGCAAGACTGTTACCCTGTTCTTAAAAGCCTTGAGACCTGGAATTGCTTGGCTTCCTTATGGATGGAAGTTCTTTCAGGCATCCATTTCCAGAATAGGCAGGTGTTTCACCAATACTGGATATCTGTTCTGGCAAGTAATTTTCCTTCACAGTCAATGACGATGACCAGAGGGGTAAAAGGAGGGGAAGAGGAGGGGAAAGAAGGGGAAAGGTTTAGTCAAGGAGCTAATGTGAAAGACCTTTGGACAGGGACAACAAGGTGGAGAGTGACTATGGGAGAGGGGA